>JAYJMA010116372.1:0-17769 GCA_036873895.1 Parotocinclus cabessadecuia
TTCGTGCTGGAAGACCCAGCGATGACTCATTTTTAATGTCCTGGTGGAGAGAAGGAGGTTGTCACTCAGGATTTGACGGTACATGTTTCCACCTCCATTCTTAACAGTGGGGACGGTGTTCTTTGGGTCAGTCAGCATTTCTCTTCCGCCAAACACGACGATTTGAGTTAATGCCAAAGAGCTACGTTTTTGTCTCATCTGACTACAGCACCTTCTTCCAATCACTTTCAGAATCATCCAGGTGTTCGTTGGCAAACTTCAGACATGCCTGCACATGTGCATTCTTCAGCAGGATTTTAATCCATTACAATGTTTTCTTGGTGACTGTGGTCCCAGCTGCCTTAGGATTATTCAGTTCAACTCAATGCAATTCAATTCAAATTATTTATAAAGCACTTTTTACAATGGAACATTGTCTCAAAGCAATTATTACGATTATTACCAAGTTCCCAGTGTAATTGTAGGCTGATTTCTTACCTTCCTCATGATCAGACATACCCCACAAGGTGAAATTTTGTGTGGATCCCCAGATCAAGGTCAACTGACAGTCATTTTGTTTTTCTTCTATTTTCTTACAATGACAAAAAACATGACTCCTCCTTATCCAGAGTCTTACTTATGGTTTTGAAGCCCATTCCAGCCTTGTCTTTGGCCTTGCCCATGTTGGAGAGGGATTAAAGTCTGACTGATCAATTGAGTCTGTGGACAGGTATCTTTTATACAGGTGACAATTTAAGACAGCTATCTTTATTGCAGGTAAGGAGTTGATTAGGAGCGTCTAACTGGTCTGTAGGAGCCAGAACTCTTAATGTTTGGTAGGGGATCAAATACTTCTCTCTGCAAAATGCAAATAAATGGATACACTTTATACAATGTAATTTTCGGAATTTTCTTTGAGATATTCCATCTCTTACTGTTAAAACAATCCTACCCTTAAAATGATTTTTTTTCTTGTCATATTTTTGTAAGCGGGCAAACTTACAAAATCACCAAGGGATCAAATAATTATTTCCTCCACTGTATAAGAACAGCTGGGTCAAACGATGAGTGTGGAGGATCTTCAGGACTGACTGTACATCTCCCGACTGTAGGCACATAAAGGCACATCTAGAAGGCAATCTCTCTTCAAGAGGTACACTACCCAAAAGTAGACTCTGAGAGCCTTCTGAGAGCTATAGGGGAAGCACATTCATGCCCTGTTGTGGCGAGACCTAGTGTTTTATCAGTCCACACCAGTAATCATATCTGCCTGTGATGTAACTGTATGCCACATTGTGCAGCAATCCGAATGCCTTTTTTTTGGCATGTTATAAAAAAGGCATTAATGATGAAGACAATACCGAGCTTTCCTGTGTCTCAGCTTGACCTCTTGAATCTGACAGCTGTACTGATGTACAAGTTCTTCAATTTGCTGCTTCACTTCAGACTGCCTGCATGAAAACATCTTAAGGTTACCACAGCAAATACCAAACAGCTGAAGTTATGAGAGCGTTTTTTCCCTGATGTCCCAGATTGATGGGTTGAGTGGGATGGGAGTTGTTTCCTTCGCACCCCCAGCTCATTGCTTATTGCTTATCCTTCTGCAGATCTACAATCTTGTCCCTAACATTCTTAGACAGCTACTTGGTCTTGCCCATGGTGGGGAGATTGAAGTCTGATGGATTGACTGATGTTAAGGACAGGTGTCTTTTATACAGGTGACAAGCTGAAAAGGTGTCATTAATGCAGATGAGGAGTTGAAATTAGGAGTATCTAACTGGTCTACTACAGACAGAATTCTTGCTGGTTGTTAGGGGGATCAAATACTTATTTCACTAAGTTAAATGCAAATACATTTATAATATATAATATAATATATATAGTGTGATTTTCTGTTTTTTGTTTTAATTATTTTAATTATATTTCAAACATAATCTTTATTATTAAAATTATATTATAGATATATTTAAAACCATTAAAATGATAGAATATTCATTTGTTTGTCAGAGGGCAAGCTTACAAAATCAGCAGGGGATCAAATTATTTCCTCCACGGCTCTCCTAGGGTAACTGTCTGTCTCCTGGAATCTCCCCCATGTTGGGAGACACTCTCAAACCTTCTGGCAATGGCATGTATTGATTGACTACCTGTACAACTACTGTAAGGTACAGGTACCACACCATGGTATTAGTAGTGATGCTGACCCTAGCCAACTGCAAAACTAGTGAAAAAAATCAGCCAGAAAAGATGCGATGGGACAAAATGTCATTGGCTTCCACCTATTAAACCATTCCTGTTTGGGATCGTCTCATAATTAGTACTCTAGTGCAGATTTACTTATACCCATACTCACTTTAGTGACTCTTGTTCAAGGTCTTCACATTTGAACTGCAGAGATTTGCATGTGTCTGTTGTTAGACATAGTAATGCAGAATTAGTATTATGCTACAGAACCACATTTCATACTCTACAGTGCACAATGATTAAACAAATCAAGGATTCAGGAGGAATTGTGTAAAGGCCAATGGCACAAAATTGAATGACTGTGATATTTACTTCCTCAGACGGCGCTGCATTGTGTGTGCATTCGGTGTGTTCGATCATTGTTATGCTGAAAGACCCAGACACAATCCATCTTCATTGCTCTTACTGAGGGAAGGAGGTTGTTACATGACCCCATCCATACATGACCCCATCCATCCTCCCTTTAATATAGTGCAGAAAAGTACCCCAAGGTATGATGTTTCTACCCCCATGCTTCACAGTTGGGACGGTATTCTTGGAATTGTATTCATCCTTTTTCGAGTAGAGTTCATACGAAAAAGCTCTACTTTGGTCTCATCTGACTACATTACCTTCTCCCATGCTTCCTGTGGAGTACCCAGATGGTTATTGACAAACTGTACATTTGCTGGTGTGAGCACTGCAGGATTTTAATCCATGATGGTGTAGTGTGTAACTAACAGTCATCTGTAGTTTTGGGCTAATTTCTGACCTTTCTTAAAATCATCCTTACTTCATGAGGTAAAATCTTGCATGGAGCCCAGAACCGAGTAAGATTGACAGACATCTTGTGTGCTTCCATTTTCTAATAATTGCGCCAACACTTGTTGCCTTCTCAACAAAATGTCCAGTAGCCCATCCAAGCCTTGTGCAGGTCTACAAGTTGGTCCCTGATGCCCTTAGACAGCTCTTTGGTCTTCAGCTTGGTGGAGAGATTGGTGTGTGTTTGACAGGTGACTTTTATACAGGTAACAGCTTCAAACAGGTTAAAGAAAAACTAACAGGTGTGTGAGAGACAATTCTTGCTGGTTGGTAGGTGATCAAATGCTTATTGTATGCAATAACATGTAAATTCATTATTTAAAAACCACACAATGTGATTTACTGGATTTTTTTTAAGATTCTGTCTCAGAAAGGGTAACTACAGTAAAAATGACAGATCTCTCCATTCTTTGCAGGTGGGAAAGCTTGCAAAATTGGCGGTGTATCAAATACTTACTTTCCACACTGTATATAATCATACTTACATATACGGTATATAAGTATTATTGTTTGTCATTGTTTAAAAACAACCTGAATGCATATAAAACCCATTACCTTGATAATAGTGTATTCCATTTGATTTATGCACATTATAAAAACAGTTAACTAGACCGTAGAAGTTTACGTGTTCTGACTTTAAACTCAACTGTACCTTCTTTTTCGTTCAAAATTCCCTGCAGCTTTAAAACCTCAATTGACACTGTGAAACAGACCACAGAATGAAATGGTAATTAACAGACACAGATCAGCCACAACCTTAAAACCAGTGACAGGTGAAGTGAAAAACATTTGACAGCGTGACGTTCTGGACAGTGTTCTGCTGGGGATAACTTGGGACTGGCATTCATAAAGATATAGGCCTACTTTGACACACCACCTACCTAAACATTTTGCTTTGGCTATGGTAAGCAGGACTAGCTTTTAAATAGCTGACGAGTAAAAATGAATAGTCGTTCAACCCCTACTGTCAATAGGAAATCAATACCACTAACCAGAACCCCATGGAAGCTTTACATTTCAGATATTTGACCCAGCCACCTTGTCATAGTGACTGTCTCACACATCCAGTATGTTCACCACAAGAACTGAACCTAATATGTATAATAGCACTTTCAAATTTAGCACAGTGATCATTTATTCAATTCCTTTTAGGGTTTTGCTCATTTCTGTGCTACAGCATCTTCTGTCGCATAAACACACTCGCAATATAACAACTTGCACATGCTGTTTCTTATAAAAGAATCTAATAAAAACAAGTACAGCAGAATCCGGTTAATGGGACCACATCGGGACATGATTGTTTTGGTCCTAATAACTGGCTGGTCTGATTAAACGAACATGCCCTATGTTACAAGACGGAACGTCTGACAGATATCTGCTATAATTTATGAAACATATTAAATGTTTATTAAACCTTTATTGTGCGATATACACGTATAGAGAACGTACAAACAAGAAATTTGTTCACTGAAAAATACATTTGCAAAAAAGTTTTTCGAAACTTCCCAGCATGAGAAGCATAATACTGTAAAAAAACTAAATTCTAAATTCTAAAACTAAATTATAAATTCTTACTAAATTACAGTTAACGTTTGAAGAACTTATCCAGTGTGATCTGACGCCTTCTCTTGACGGACTGCATTTGAACAAAATCACAACAAACATCTAACGCAGCAATGGGACTGCCTTCATTTCACCTGCTGGTTTTGCTCTTGTCAACACAACTTTTTGGATTTCCTGACCTTTGATAAAAGCATAAATTCTCCCGGGATCTCAAAAATCCTCCCATATCTCGCCGATTTTGGTCCAAATAAGCGAATAAAATTACATGTATATAATAGGATTTGTTTCGGTACTTTAGGATTTGGTCTGAATAAGCGGCTGGTTCCATTAACCGGATTCGACTGTATTCTGTTTTTTAAAAAAGGCATAGTTCTAACTCTAATTATAACACTTTGGAAGCCCTGAGAAGTTGTAAAGCAGAAAGCAATAAACGATGCTGCAATAACTTTTTTTTTTTTTTAATTCTATATCCATTTGGTTTACCCACAAGCATCGTCTTCATCCTGTAACATATTTCTTAGGGAAAGGACCTCTTTCACATCTTCTTCAAGAACTCGCTTGGCTGCCAGTGAAAAATGCACAGAAGAAATAGCAAGTTGTGTCTTTTATACCAAAAAGTTTGAGAGAGCTCTGTCCTTGTGTTGCATACAAAAGGCATGACTGAAAGCAAACTGACCTTGTTGCAATTTTCTGAGCTTGCTCAGAAATTCCTCTATTTTCGGCTCCTTCAAACTGACTGTGAGGGCAGAGATAAATGATTTCTTTCATTACACTTTCCCCAGGCTATTTCATAGGACTTATCACCATAACGACGGACTACAGTCATCGTTATAACCGTGCTAGATACTATAGAGATTTGGGGTTTGTTTGGTAAATGGCAAGTTATAGCGAATTTGTCAGTTCTTATTTTAGCAAACTTACCAAACATGTTAATTCCCGGCTCCTTATCCAAACGGAAATGTTTACAAATGTAAGTTGTTTATAAATTGTATGTTATATCTGCGATGGTAATGTAATTAGCTACCTAGCGTTAATCAACGTGTCGGTTAGGACGAATACGTAGCATAACTGACACAAATCGCCTGCTCGCGCACAAACTTTATTTAAATATATTCAAGTTCATGTAAAACCTTACTGCGCACCGCGTGAAAACTTTCACCAGTTTCGCTTTATCTGAAGTTAAATATGATGACATTTAGGCACTAGATAAAAAAATAGGGCACATTTTCTAAATAATTTTTGTGAGCTGAGCACGCAAGTTTTAAAGACCAGTTATTTAAAGAAGTGTGGATTCCCAGATTCCATTTGTGGTACTGTTCATTCAGAAAAACTAATCAGTCCAGTGTCCCTGCTGAAAAAAACAAGCACTGACCAGCATCATATCCATGCTGGTTTAAACTGGTAAAGCTAGTTGCCCAGTATGATCTTGCTGGTTTTGTTGTTCAACCAGCATGTGCTAGTCACCAGCATACCCAGAAAAGACCAGCACGCACTGGTCACAACCATTCAAGAACCAGTAAAGACCAGGATGTGCTGGTCACCACCATTCGTGCTGGTCCGGTTTTTTTTCAGTAGGGTTTTTTAGATCAATATAAGAACGTGTACTCACTGGTCCCAGGTACATCTTGCTAGTAAGTGCATTCATTATTCGTTGCATGGATACAGAAACATCCCTAATACATTTCGATAATAAATGTGCTGGCGGCTCATCCATAATGGGAATTTCAAGGTCCACCACATCCAAAAGGTGTCCTATTGCAAACTATGTTCAATAAACCTGTTTAAGATTATTTGAGCTTTGTGATGGCGTGTCATCCTGCATCAGAAGATAGTGAAACTATGTGACCATAAGGGGATGGACACGTCAACAACAATACTTGCAATATCCTGCTCAGTTGGTCTTGTGTGCCATCCTTCACACCATTACACCACCACCCTGAACTGGTGATGCAAGGCAGGATGGGTCCATGCTTTCATTTTGTTTAGACCAAATACTGACCCTACATCATGGATTTATGAACTGTGGCCATATTTGCCCAATCTTAGCTGAGAGGAGTAATTTATTATTTCTCTAGTTTCTGTTGCCTTTCAGGTATGTCTAACCAGTCTGGCAGCAACAAAGCATTTTAGGCTAGATAACTGTTGCTCATTAGACATGTTCTCTCTTTTTGGACCATTCTGTAAAGTCAAGAGATGAATGTGCATACATAAGTAGTTTCTAAAATACTCAGACTGTAACTCAGCCCCAACAACCATGCCACAGTCAGAAGTCACTTAATCACACCTTTACTTTTCCTTTCTTTTTTGATGTAGGGTTTGAACTTCAGCCTTAATTGCTGACTGGATATTTGTGTTAAAGAACAGTTAACAGATTAGTTACCTAATAAAGTGACCAGTGATTGTGGTTTTCAACCACATCCAAATACTTGCTTTTGTAGTCTTTTAAGTAAATTAATTTGGTTGTTAATGAATGTTATATAATGATTTTCTGTTACTTTATTTGGATTATAGCTATCAGCATCAATCGCCATTTCAGCAACACACAAGGTTGGTTAGTTAGTACAAAAAGGAGTTCGTTTCATGGAATGATACACTGTCGACAATGTGCAGTATGTAGTAGGCCTAGACTATAATTTCTTCGAAACCAAACTTTTATGGAGTCTTTATTCTAATTTCAGTAAATGTATAGCTTACATTTCATAGCACAGTTTACTCCAAGTGTTATTTCTTCAGAAGTACAGAGAAACAACTACGTGGGAAAATCGCTTTGAATTCGTACAAACAAAAACTGTCGCATAGGCGAAACGACTGGAAATAAATTATAAAAAGACAAAGGAGCTGTGTTTGAAAAGGTAGTTTTATTTGCACCATCTAGTGCCCAAATGCTGTATAACACTACAACCACTACAACACAGGTTATTCTCTGTATTTCAGAAATCAAGATGCATTTGGAATTAATGTACATGTATTTGATATAGCCTCATCAGTCACTTTATTATTTAGATCTTGTGACTGTGGAGGCCATTTGAGTACAGGAAACTCACTGTCATGTTCAAGATTTAAGGTGAATGAGTTTTACTTGAGTTTTAGTTTAATTATTTTGCTGGAAGTAGCCACCAGAAAATGGATACATTGTAATCATTATGGGATGGGCATGGTCAGCAACGAGGTAAGCAGTGGCTTTTAAACAATGTTCAACTGGTATTAAAGGGGAATAAAGTATGCCAAGAAAGTTTCCCCCACACCGTTTCAAAACCAGCAGCAGTCTGAGCGGTTGATACAAGGCAGGACGTGATCCATGGTTTCATGTTGTTTATGCCAAATTCTGACCCTACCATCCAAATGTAGTGTCAGAAATGGAGACTCATTAAACTGGCAACTTTTGTAATGCAAATTAATGCTCATTATTTTATCCGTTGATGTTAATGCATACATTGTAGGGCTTTGGGGGAGTAGCAGGTCATCGAGGTTTCCATGCTTTAAAATTCTCCCATGGCAAACAAATTAAATGCACATTTGGAACAAATAGAAAAGTACCTCAGGAGTGGTTGTGAGACAAACTTAAATGGCTGCAGTTACATTATGGCGCCTGTAGATGGCGATTCAGGCCCGTCTGAACTTGACCTAACAGTACTTTGTTAAAAGATAATTGTCCATTCTGCTTAAAATGTGCAACCCTGTTCTTTTTGTGAAAAATCTGTTGAATCCGAGAGTCATTTATGAAGCACATCTACTAACATCCTGAAATAAAAAGTAATTTTACTCTAAAGTTTTATGAATTCTGATGAAAGGTCCTTTCTGCTTAAGTCATGGAGTTCTATTTCCTCATTAAACAGTCTGTTTAATCTGAAACTAAATTGTTAAAATACATCTAACACGCCACAGAAGTCCTTAAATTCATGTAATGACCGTACAATTTGAATGTGGACTTTGTCAGCAAGTTCTGACACAATTAGGCCTATTCATTAAGACTCCTTAATGATCATTTTATGTAACATTTTCTTAACCTTCCCTAGTTTACCTATCATATAACTGACACCAAATTTGTTTGTGACTGTGTCATAGTCACAAATGTGTCTGAGCCCAAAGAAGTTGATGTCACTTCTGGATAAGGTTGACATAAAGCTTCATTTTCACACAGCAAAGATTTAAGTCCAATCTGTGAATGTATTTCTGTATTTCATTTTAGTGCTTGAAAATTTTTTACCAAAGTAATCATTTGCCTATGTGGATATGTCGGGTATTATTGAATGAAGGTTCCTTCTATTATTGATGCAGTGCTATCTGAGGGATCAAAGATCATTCAGCTTAAGCTAAATTGTTTCATTATATTATTCACTGCAGAGTGAGAAACGTGAGGTATACAGTTTTAAAAAGTTTAATAATTGTATCACACATTTGTTGACAAGCTGGAGCTCCTTTGTCCATCTTCACTCAAAAGACTAGCCCCTTGCCCCGTCCCAACCTTTTTTTGGGATGTTAATTAAGAAAGGAATTAAGTTTACCAGACAAAACAAAATCTCAGGTTCAATGTCTGAGACACTGTGTGCCTGTGGAGGCCATCTAAGTACAGTGAACTAATTGTCATGTTCAAGAAGCAAGTTTGAGATGATTTGAACTTTGTGACATGGCATGGTAATTTGCAGGAAGTAGCCATCAGAAGATTGGTAACACTGTGGTCATTAAAAAAATGAACTATGTCGGGTAGGCTGGACTGTTTTAAGTGATGCCATTGGTATTAAGGTTCCCAAAGTGTGCCAAAAAACCCCACTACATCATGACACCACCATCAGGAGCCTGAACTGTTGATACAAAACAGGCCGGATCCATGCTTTTGTGTTGTCTGTGTCAAATTGTGACCCTACTATCCAAATGTCACAGCACAAACGGATCAGGCATGTTCATTGTTTTCAGTGCAAACTGCCTCTGAACAGCCTGTCAGCTGGCAGGATTGGCACCCAGATGAGCTGTAACTATTTGCATCAAGGTTAGATGTTCAGAGCATTCATAGCTGCTAATGTGCATAGGAGGAAGTACCTGGAGAAAACTCAAACAGACATGGGTACACCTTTAATACGCATTGCTAATGCTCTACATGTCGTATAATGAAATTATTACATAATGAAATTATACATGTTCTCTACATGCGTTTTCATGGGCGCACATGCACACACAAAACTAAGACAAAGAAAATTATATGCAACCATTCCAGAGCTTTTATCTATCAAAATTCTGCAAAAATAAAAATTCAAGAGGGAAAACAGCCATTTAAATTAAAATTAATATTTGTATCCAAACTGTACAGCACCTTAAGAAAGACATTTAATAACAATGATTGTAAAACTAGCTAAAAAAACTGATTGTACCATCTCAAATAAAGATACAAGCCAGCAACAGGCTGGACGTAGACTACATTCAACAGACCACATTACATGTTTACATGTACAGAATTCGAACAGTAGAACCTGTATCGTTTAACCAAACCAGCATTCAGAACTCTGAGAAAGAAAAGTTAAGACCCCTTGTATGCTTTCTATTCACATGTACGGATTAAAGCAGCAATGCAAAAACGCAAATGCAAAACCTCGTCTAGGTTATTTGTCCTGTTAAACAGAAAAGAAATCTAATGATTACATGGTTAACTTTCAATAATTTAGGGAAAACTTGTATAAACATTAAACTAATTAACTCACCTTTGTGACTGAATTCCATATTTCAGGTTGTCTCTATTCTGGGAAACTGGCAGAGAACTGCAGAAAAAGAAAAATAAGAAAAATACGTTTCCATTCCAGATTCCATCTTGTAGCTTAAGGCAACAAACATGCGCTAGATGTTTCGTTTATTAACATATTGTGCATATACACTTAATGACAAAATAAAAACCTTACCATGATTAAGTTTTTGGAATTCAATTATACTTTCCACGTATGATTGTAATGATGATATGCGTAAGGGATTCTGCCTCTAGACTAGATACAAGCCGAGATACGGTTGGGCATTGAGGCACATAGGTGTCCATATGGTATCCTGCACACTCCTAGGATACTGGAGCAGGCATCCCAGCCGGGACCATAAATCAAAGATTGCCGATAAACCAGGCAGGACAAGGAATTGTTTGTCCGGTGAAAACATTCCTAAGGAAACCCTTGCTGTGGGTGGGCGAGCATTCTCATGCTGGATAATGCCAGCTGGAAGCCCTGACATGAGAGGCAGCACGTGGCCACACAATGTCCTGCACAAACTAATGAGCAGTTAGTATCCCTCATAACACTACAAGGGTTGACGGACTGTTTTAAGCAATGGCTCCCCAGATCACCACCCTAATAGCTGGGGCGGTGTGTCGCCACATAAGAAAGGAAATGGTCTGCTCGGAGAGCTAGGGGTCTGGGTGGGTGGACAATGAAACAGTGTGAGCTGCTCATGCTTGCTGGTGGATCAAATAATGCTCTCTATTGGTGGGCTGTCTATACCATCCACAGCCTGTTCACAGAGTGTGTCCCCACTAAACCACTGCCCCCAACACCTCCTGACAGATAGGTCAAAACAGACAGATGGCATTTCAGTCTGTCAAGTGGACAAAATGTCTTTGAGCGCATTAAGGCATGCCTAGCAGTCAATCTCTCAGGTACACTACCCAAAAGTATCCCGAGAGCCTTTTTCTCAGGCAGTGGAGGAAGCGCCCTCAGGTATCACGACAGTGCCTAATCACACCAAACCTCAGGCACAAATACAGGAGATGTACAGCAATCCAACATCTGGGTGTGTTTTTTGTCAATGAGTGTATATAGTAGGTTCTAATATACTTCTCACAAAACTTCCAGATGAAATATCCCATAATAAAATATAACTTTTGTGAGCAGTTGCTATAAAATAATTTGATAATATACAACAATTGAAATTTCAGACTTACTTGTGACCACCTCACCAATGGGTGAAGACCACCATCATGTCCTTGTGAAGAAGCAGTCGGAGTGGCACATTCACTGACTGTGGGTGTCTGGCTCTGGGGATGTGAGTGATTGTAGGTATAGCAAGAATAGAAGGGTTGATATGCTTCTGTGTTCTGAAATGATTGGTAACCCTGGTAAAACTGTTGATATTGATAATCTGGTTGGGAAGTGTAATTTGGGTTAGCAAGGTAGCTACCAATCACAGAAATATCTTTGGCACCTGCTTCCATATATCTGGCCTTTTCTCCTACAGCCACTGCATAATTGGGTGTCGCAGCGTTAGGTGTAACGGTTTGTGGGAAAGTGGGTTCAATATACACAGGGTATTGAGGTACAGTATATTTAGGTGGCAACCCACTAGTTACACCATCAGTGCCATATTCAGACGACACGGAGAGGGGCCTGTTAGCACTAGTATTATGAGCCAGAAAAGGGTCTGATGTGCTGGTGCCACAATCATTAACAGACACAGATGGCTCAGTGGCAATGTCCATACAGGAAAAGGCTGAGGCATCTAAACAATTACCAGAACTCTTCCAGTCAAAGAAGGGATCGGGCTGTTTCTTCTTTATCTGCTCTGAACAGGACACGTTTTGCCCATTGTTAGCCACACTGTCACTAGAGGCTTCAGCCATTCTGTTTGTGTCAACTGTGTGTATGCCAGAGCAAAACTGTCGGTTTTCATAATTCCAGGCATTCTCATTCGACCTATTTTTTATTTTTTTTAAGGGCCGATTCTCAGTTAGTCGAGCAATTTCCCTGCCCTTGCTGTAAGGAAGAACACGAACGATACTCCTTTTTTCACAGGAGTCCTTTTGTTCAACTTTAAACTTGTGTGAGGACAATGTGTCATTTTCTGGCTTTATTTTGTCCAAAGAAATTAGTTTATCACAGGGCTGATATTTAGGTTCTACTTCCAGTGAGGGACTAGAAGTCTTAGAAACTGTGATTGATATACAACAGGATACTGATGATCGATCAGAATGGACTGTGGTCAAAGCAGAAAGCTCATTTTGCTCAGAAACATTGTCTAAACTGTCTACTGAGCACTTCCTCCGCTTTACTGGGAATTGTGAAGGACTGGGGATATTCTCTGGGTAAACAAGCTGTTTCACATCATTAGATAGGTCTTCTAAGGAACTGTTCTTGGATAAAGACTCATGAGATGAATCTGGTTCTGGAGCACCACGTTTAACAGCCTGCCTGGGCCGAGGAGAAACTACAAAATAACAGGAGAAAACAGAAAATGTAAAAAAGTAATGTCAGGGTTAAAAGTGCAACGAATTGCATTTTTATTTGAATATAACTTACTCGTTCCAGGCAAATCACCCAAATGTGCATGCTGCATCGTTTCTTCTGTCTTTATACTTTCCTGTTTTATCAGATCTAGCAAAATAAACAGAAATCAGGAGTTTCACAGGTTTTACCTCCTTGTTAATCTGTCTATTTTATGACAAACAGTCCACCATATACTTTTGAACATGGTTATGAAAAATCATTGAGCATAATGCAAGCACCAACATTGTCTCAATGCCTACGTTCACACAACATGTAAAAGTGTCCAAAATCCGATCAGTTATCTTTTCTGTCATACGTCACACAAATCTTTGGAGTGTTGTGAACAGAGAAGAAAAAGGACTATCTGACATTTTCAGTTTAGATCTGAGCCACATGCACATCCAATAACAGCCAGATTTTGATAGAACTGTCATAAATGCACGCTGAGTATAAGGGATAATGGACTACAGCAGTGAGGGACGTTTTCAGCCATAGTATAGTAACAGTAACAGACCTCATACATTTTTGGGGTGATATGTCTGTCCAAACAAACTGCTTCACATCTAAGGAAATTCCTAAAGAAATGGTTGAATGGGGCCACAGGAGGAAGTGGCTATAGTAACAAAGGAAAAGAAATAGCATGAAAGTGAAATGTAATGACACAAAGGGTGCAAAGGGAATAAACGGAAGGAACATGGAAATAAACATCGCTAAATAACATGCCATCTTTAATATGAAATTAAGGTCATATTGACTCCATTCGACACATGTAACCATTTGGTTACATGAAGCAAAGCTTTCATGCAGACATCAGTTTTAGAGTGTGGACCGTTCAGACAAATGTTTGGGAAAAAAAAAGTGTGAACAGCCTTAAAACAAAATTTGGTGCGAAAACTAGACTTGGGTAACTGGTGTGTGAACGTAGCCAATGATACAATAAACTGACAGGCCGAAAGACATTTTAGAGTTCAATACTTGCAAGTGCACAAATTTTATATATGCACCTGTTGGGATCTTGGGTACAATGCAAGTTTGGAGAACACAAAGTTTCTGCTCTTTTCTGATGTTCTGTATGTGTGCAATGGCTAAAAAAATGCAGGACAGATGGAAAGTGTGGTTAGGAATAGCATACTTTAAAACAAACATAAGTCGTATAAAATACAAAATTACATACCTTTATCATATGACATGCCCTTTATTGCCTTCAAGTCCTCACATTTTAGCTTAATCTCCTGTAATAAGAAAAACAAAATTTCTACTCAAACGGTATCACTAATAAGTTTTTAGTGGGAGTGGTTAATTACTGAATAATATGAATTGTATGCAATATAAGTGATGTCCAAGTGGTTTGTTGCTGCAACGACATTGGTGTTTACCTGAAGCTCACCAGGTTCATCCTCATGCATAGTCTCTGCTTTGTGAGAGAGCCACATGAGCTTCACAGACCTTTGAGCTCTACTCTCTGATTCAGACCAATCCTTAAAGAAAGAGGGGTAGCGAGCTCTCTGAGGAAATCACAAACAAAGAAAACAGATTAATTAAAAAAAAAAAAAAAAAAACTGATAAAAAAAACCAAAAAAAAAACCATTGCAATATCAAAGTCTACTACTAAAGCTGTAACAAGCATCTCTGCAAAATCGCTACTGCATGATGTACATCGGGGTCTTGATTTAATTAGCTAGATTAGATCACAAACTATTTTATTCATTCACTCATTATCTTCCACTTCATCCACACAGGGTTGCGGGCCAACCAGCAAGGGCAGGAACAACCCTAGGTGGGGTGCCAATCCATCGTAGGGCACGCAGGCACACCAAGGTCCTCTTTAGAGACACCAATTAACATAACACATCTTTGGACTGTGGGAGGAAACCAGAGTACCCGGAGTAAACCCACGCAGACATGGGGAGGACATGCAGACTGAACACAGAACAGGCCCAGGCCTCTCTACCCTGGGATTGAACCCTGGACCTTCTTGCTGAGATGGAGCAGTGCTAACCACTGAGCCACTGTGCTGCCCACAAACTATTTTACTACTATTTTATTAACTTAAATGGTACTCACCAGGTAACTGTATCGGTGGCCACACTTCAACAGGTGATCAATAATGAGGTCGTGATTAAGTTTGCTGGAGCAGGACATACACAAGTACAATGGAAACTGACCCTCACTTTTGCACTCAATCACTGAGCTCAGACCTGTAAGTTGTAGAGAGTTAACTTAGACAATAAAGTAAAAGGGAAAGATACAAAGTCATGTAAATACTGTGAAAACAGTACTATGCAACGTACCAACTATAGCATGTGGCACTGCTCTTTTATTGCTTACGTACTCCTTTAGGTCGTTTCTGTGCTTGAAGGCATTGCCTTTGTAAACAAGAACAAAATTAATTATTAATATATTTATTAAAACGTGAGCATTTATATTTACTTTGATGTTCGTTGCAGGGCCAAAATATAAACCCAATATATTTTATGTTTTGTCTGGTCAATGTCATTTCATATGTTAATAAACATCCAGCATTTCGGTCCTACAATGCATTAACCACTGTAATGTGTCCTTGCCCTTTATGCACTTAAATTCCTTTAAACACCTTGAATAATTGTATAAAATGGTACATGCTGTAGAGGGAGAAATATTCCAATCCCTTCCAATCTTTCTTTTAATTTTGTAAAAACAATGAGCACAGTATTTATACCCTCTTATTCCACAGCTATGCATTTGTACAGTGTGCAGCATGTGGTTTTGCACGGTCTTTTTAAATAATACATGGGCGTCCCTGGATGTACTTTTCTTTAAAACTTTTTCAATAATTTTCTCACACACTGAGGAGCAAAGGAGGGCAGAGGACCTCTAGTTTGTAAACCAAAGACCTTTCTTCGGTACTGATTTTGTACCAAATCATGATTACAATCACCTGTTTGAAATCACTTAATCACAAAACATGTATACTTCATTATTAGCGCTACACTGCCCCGTCCCAACTTTTATTGTTAATTATTTAAACAATTAAAAT
This sequence comes from Parotocinclus cabessadecuia, assembly GCA_036873895.1. Lineage (NCBI taxonomy): Eukaryota > Metazoa > Chordata > Actinopteri > Siluriformes > Loricariidae > Parotocinclus > Parotocinclus cabessadecuia. The sequence continues at coordinate 15,832 of JAYJMA010116372.1, forward strand.
GATTGTTATTATTTGTATTTTCCATACTGTCCCAACTTTTCCTGATTTGGGGTTAAATGAATATATGTTTTATATAATTAAATTAATTAGTAAAACAGATTAACAATTCAAACTAGTACGTTAGACACTTTTTAAATACATGCCTCACCTGTAGTTTCTTTAGAACTGGGTGGTGTTAAAGGAGTCAGCACACCTAACACTACAAAGTTGAAGCAGAAAATACGTTTGAATCATATATTCCCCATAGTAACGTCACTCTCTGACACAAAAATCTGAACCAAACCTAAAACAAAGACTTGCAAAGTGGTTACATTACCGTTACCTTCATCGAGTTTCTCCTGTTTAATTGTGACTGGAAAATTGTGCAAAATCTGTTCAGATGGTTTTTTTTGTAAACCTTGCTTAGCTGGAAGTTGTAATTCGTTTTGAGTTGAAGAACCTAAAATATAACATTGATTATCTGCTTTAGTACCTCAAATTAAATTGAAGTTCAACTTAAGCAGTTATGTTTGATATTGAGTCTCAAATGCCAGAAATTTTCATTAGAACAATAACCTAACATATGGAGTTTACTGAATATTGAATACCTGAGTTTTCAGCCATACAAGGGTTTTCTGGTGTTCTTAGGTCGTAAAGCTTACGAAACCCAAGCAAAGCACTTTTTCTGTCAGGCTCCACTATCAGACCTGTTCGTGTTATAGATTCATGCTTGGACTGTTGTGCCTGAGCCCCACTCTCAGGCATGGCTTTCAGAGATTGATCCCTTTTGATGGTGCTGATCACAGAGCGGCTGCTGAAGCTGTCCTGCATACTATCAAAATCTGGAAAACAGTTATTATATACTTATTATTTGGAATCTTAAATAATAAGCCATGAAATCACATTAGGTATTATTGTTTGATCTTATGGTTTGCACCTCTGTGTGGTACTTGGCTACTGGGAAGGTCCTGCTGTGGAGTGTTGTTACAGCTATGTTCGGCCTCATGTCTATATCTCCCTTGGTCAATCTCCACAGAGCCTGGCACCGATCTTGGCATAGACATTTCTAAGACATGATCAAAGACCAACTATACGACATGTAGCCATTAATTGATCAGTGAGTGCATTTACATGCACTTAATATTCTAATATCATTCTAATATCCTGATCACAGTCAGATTTCTGCAGTTATTTGATTATTTAAGTGTCATGAAAATCCCAATAATGCAATTTCTCTGAGCATGCGTACCGGTTACACGATTTCAGTTGAAGTTCTCAGTCTGAGCATTTATGCAAGCCTAACCAACATGGCTGCCTGGTACATTTGTAAAGACTTTGTGTTTTTTTTTTGTGCTCCTTTTCAAATTGAATATCATGTTTTCTAGCAAGATCTGGCAACCCCAGTTTTAAACGTGTCACAGAATTAAATGAAGCGAGGTGGCTGTTGAATTCTTCATGGAAACGCAGTATATACTCCAGAAAATAAAGAATTCGATTATATATTAATTACAAAGTTTGAAATGCAAATATTTAATTAAAATATTTGTGAGTTTATTGGTTGGCTGCATAGTTGAAATCCAAGTACTGCCTGAGACATGAACCCAGAAGTCTACCTGACTTGTTGGTCAGATTACTGCCAAAATCTGATGTGCAGTTATTGGATTATTGCCTGTCCTAGTCTCTTATAAATGCACTCACTGAGACATCAATAAAAAGAGAGAGAGAGAGAGAGAGAGAGAGAGAGAGAGAGAGAGAGAGAGAGAGAGAGAGCGAGAGCGAGCGCGAGAGAGAGAGACAAAACAGAGTTTTAAAAAGTTTTTTTAAACACCTGGAGGTGGTTAAGAGCAGAATTACTGTGGTAGTTCTCTTACCTTTGTTTATTCTATCCTGGCCTGTAAGATGTAATTGCAGGGGATTCCTGCTCAGTGTTGGTCAATATAGCCTTTGTAGTATTTTAAT
>JAYJMA010116383.1:0-17766 GCA_036873895.1 Parotocinclus cabessadecuia
CACTCACACACACATATATACACACACACACGCACACACATATACACACTCACACACATATACACACGCACACACACACACACACACACACACACACACACACACACACATACATACATACATACATACACACATACACACATACACATACACACGACGTTTGTCTTTATTAAGTCAAGTCAAATTTACAACTCTAAATCAGATAGTTAGGTCGGGATGAAAATGCAAAAAAATTCATTGCAGGCAGTATTCATTTCATGCTGGACAATTTAGAGGGCAGAAGATCTCCAGTTTGTCAACAAATGCATGACAAAGTTATAAGAATGTTTAAAAATGATGTTCCACAAAGAAAGATCAGAGGGATTTTCATATCTCTCCCTCTACGGTGCATAATATCATTAAACAATTCAAAGGATTCAAAAAGGAATTTCAGTATGTAAAGGCCAAACGTGCAGGTCTAATCTGAACACCCATGAGATTCATCAGACAGCACTGCATCAGGAACCATGCAAGAACCAATTCATCAATAGCAGATAGAACCACATGGGTAATAGATCACTTTGGCAAAACTTTATTAAGCTTTACAATAGGAAGTTACAAATACATTTTCTGTGCAAATAAAAAACTTTAAATTAAAAATAATCAAAAGAACGAAAATCCTAACCACCCCAACCAAAAAAAGACGTGCCATTCAAAATGTAAATCAAAGCAGCCTTCCTTCTTAAAAAATAACTACATTTTAGGACTAAAACATTATTGTCCCACAGGCTTCTCAAGCCTGCACTCTGCATGCTCTGTGTTTTTGCTTAACAGTTTCAGGCTTTTTTGTTGTCCTCTATGTTCACTTCCTCATCATCTGTAACATCTGACTCCTCTTTGTCCAGCCTAGTTTAGGATGGCTTTGTGTTTGGCTCAAAGAGCATTAGGTTTGCTCGTAAGGCCATTAGTTGTCCCACTCTCTCATTTGTGAGCCTGCTGCAAACCTTTATGTGGGTGCTCCCAAACAGTTGCCAGTTCTGTTCAGAGGTTGCTGATGTTGGTGTGATCTGGAGAAGGATGGAGGCTATGGTTGCAAGGGTCTCAGATTCACAAAGGCCTTTCCACCAGATGGATGCTGGTATATGCTAGTTTGATTGCCAGATCCTTTTGCCTTGCCAAAGGCCTTGCTTGGTTCGATACTTGAACTTTGCCAACAGCATGTGTCAGGTGGTCAGACAAAGCAGTGAGAACTTCATAAGCAATGTTGATCTCCTCTGGGGAGAATGCGAATTTGTAATATTTTGGGTTAAGCATGTACTGCTTCTCCACTAATTGTTCCACTGCTTTTTCCTCCACTTTGAGGAGCTGGGAAGTTGGCAGAGCCATTTGCATTTGCTGCTTGAGATCAGCAAAAAGGTGCTGGACATCTCACAAGGTGGCATCATCCCCTTCGATCTTGTTCATGGCTGCTGCTATGAGTTTGAGGACTGTGACGCTTTCAGTTAGTCTTTCCCAAAACACATCATAGAAGATAATTCTCTTCACTTCACTTTTGATGCCTGCAGTGTGACATATGGCCATCTGCTGCAGAGACTCCTTTCCCTCCAGTAGACTTTCATACATGATGAAAACCCCACCCCCTCATGTGTTGCTAGGACGTATCAGTTAGTTACTCTTCTGCTTTTTCTTTTTTTGGGATTGGAATTTGGGAGATAAATTGCTGAAAGCACTGGTTTGCTTTTGACATATTTCACAGCCTCCTTTGCTCTCTTTTATTGTGTGCATTGTCTTCATTTTCTTGATGTCCTTAAGGAGACATCCTAATTGAGATCGGGCAGCACAGCCAATGGTTGTTATATTAAGGTATGCTTCTTTCACCTATGCCAAGGCAGCTTTCATATTTTGCATATAACAGGTTGCAGGGTAGTGACAATAAATTGATAATTCCTTGTCTTTAGATGTTTGAACATCCATCCGATATGACTGAAATGTAGTCTGCCTCATGACTAATGTCTGTGACCTTGGCTTGCACCCTGCTAAACTCATCATCAAGTAAATGAGCTGATAATCAGTTGATAAAGCATCTCTTCCAGTAGACATTTGATGGGTAAGCCAACTGCATAAATTGCTCGGACAAAACACTTATCTGCATTCTTCTGGGTTAGTGCATCCATTGAATCAAAAACTGCTCTCATACCAGATGGATCAGCAACTGATGAGGATGTGTCTGTGTCTGTGTGTAACACAACAGATGCATTTTCTGCTGGAGTGGAACTCTGCTCTGCTTGTTGTTTTGAGCTCTGAAGAAATCTGAGACACTCACTAATATGTTGCTTCAGCTTTGTGGCATCCTTCATGCAGCCATACCTCTTTCCACAATATTTACACAAACACAAAGACTTTCCATCCACATTAGCTGGTGTGAAATGTCTCCACATGTCAGATGAAGCACGTGGCATTCTTCTGTTAAATGCAATGACAAAGTGTAAAAACACTAAAGCTCATGGTCTAAAATGTTAAATTAATAATTATTTTAAAAAAAAACAGTGTTCCCTCGCCACTTCATGGTTCATCTTTCACGGACTCTGTGCATTGTGGGTTTTCAAAAAACATTAATGGAAGAAATATATCGCGGATTTTTACTGTTTCGCGGGTTTTTTGCGGAAACTTGACATTTAAAAAAAAAATTTCAAAAAATGTATAAAAATATATTACAAATATTAATTCTAACAATAAAGTAATGTTATTTATAATAAAATATTAGGATATATTTACAGTAAATAACTGTTGTATCTACTCAATATGTAGGATATGACGTAAGAATGGACCGGTTTTTATCTGCGGTGTTATGTTCGCGGATTTTCGTTTATCGCGGGTGGTCCTGGAACGTAACCCCTGTGATAAACGAGGGAAGTAGCCTATGCTAACCTTGGTAATGCTGATGTGTTGCTGGCCTGTTAGCATTGGTAAACTAGCCTCTTAAATGAAATTGCTCATTAAGCTTTTCTGGTTTACCAGATAGCAAGCAGCTGAGGTTACAACATGATTTAATAGTTGCTTAAATGTTTCAGTGCTATCACTGTCAATAAAAATATGAAGCTCATCAACAATTTTGGGGAGTTTTTCCTTGCCACTGTCACCCTGGGCTTGCTGCCTTGAGACGATGTTACATTGTAAAAAGTGCTATAGAAATAAAACTGAATTGAATTGAATCAAAACATACCTGACTTTAGCCAGTCCTTTGGTCCAGATGTGCGCTGTCAGTAGTGGTGAGTGGCAGGTTTCTAGAAATCATCTGGACATATGCTGTACATGAACAGTGTATGCAGAGGGTTTGATCTTAAGAGCACTTCAGTGTGTAACGTGCCATGTGCCAGGGCTTGAGGAGCAGCCTTGCTAGTTAACTGTTCTAGTATCATATCTAATTATTTTATTTGACCTAAGATTGTACTTCGGTATATTTCTTACCAACCATACACAAGTTTCTCACCTTTAGCTTCGAATATTCCAATGTCATTCCTATTAATTCCCATTATTACCTGCTAATTCGCATGGTACATTTTCCAGAATTTTGCAACCCTATCTGGGATGGACCATAACACAGACCCTGACCCTGTACTGTCACACAAGTTAAAACGTGAAGAATGGGACAAAATAACATCTGCACGCTTGTGTGGCCCGGGCATAACAGGACTGGTTTCTATTGGTAAAAACCAGTAGGGTGATGTTGAGGTGGAGGAACATCTAACTGTGTGGTGCTGCAGCTGGTACCAGAACCTCAGCTCGGAGAGATACTCGTTTGCAAATCTTTTGGTTTGAAAGTGAAAGTCAAGATATTAGTTAACAAACAAAAAAAAATTATTTATGTGGACCAGCAAAGTGTGCCCATAAGGTAACAAATGTAGGGGCTTTCTATCTTTGTGGGAACATCTGGGACTCTCAATTATATACTATAAAGGTAACACACACATGCACACATAAGCTTTCCCACTGATGCATTTCATCACTGTTTCAACATGAGGACTCTCCATTCAGCAGTGACACAGATAGAAACAGGATTAAGGCTTTATGAGTTTATCTGCACTTATGCTAATGCAGCTTTGTTTGATGAGACATATTTAAGAGGATTTCATGACTCAGAGATTGCCATTTAGATTTAGGGAAAAAAAAAGATATCTGGTGCAGATTCGTGTCATTAAACAAGGGTGAAATGCCAGTGCAATGACGCAGCTCCACCCACACGTGTGCACACACACCTTGGTCTCCAGGTCATCTGCGGTCTGCCTGAGTTCATTCCGCTCCTTCTCAGACTTCTCCAGTCGCCTCCTCAGTGCAGTGATCTCATCCTGAAGTACATTATTGCTCCATTAATCTATTGCTCCAATCATTAAATCAGTCATTAATAAAAAATACTTTCTTTTATTTAGCTGCAACGCAATGTCAACATTTAAAACACTCAGTGTGTAGTGTCAAGGTCAAGCAGCATTACAGAAAACGTAAGCTCTGCCATTTTTTAGGATTAAAAACATTACTATTCTCCATGGCGGTTAGTGAAGCTAACTACAGCACTGCATCTTCAGTCATTAGCATTAGTAATTTAATCACTATTTATATAATGCTATAAATCATTTTTATCTTCCATTCTATTCCATTTACAGCTTTTAAAATGATCTGATAAAAGCACTTTGAATCAGCATTGTTCTGACCAGCAGTTTCACTGAGAGTTTTAACTGATGCGTTAAGAGGACTGTAGAATGAAGCCAAAAGGTTTACATTGTTTTGATCCCTAGGTCCTCCTCCTCCCACAAAGAGTTTTACACCTAGATGATCAATCAAGGGATGATGAAACAAGCTAATTTTAACTGATTATTTGAATCAAGTTTTGTCTTTGTTTATAATGCCCTCTAAATGACCTTTTTTGTGAATTTGTGCTATCCAGTAATGTTGTACCACTTGAGTCTGATCTAGGCCAGTCTCTTCTCGTTCTCGACTCGTTCTTGTCTCTGTCTCGGGGTAAGGTTAGGACTCAATAGGTCCACTCACTTTACTTTATGTCTGGAATATCTGTTTTGTTATTATAACATTTTTACATTTAATACTAAAAATAGAGAGACAGATATAGATGGATATATTCAGCTGACTTTATGTAGTGAATTCTGAATGAGACTAAGAGAAGAAGGGAAACAAAACAATCACAAACATTTGCTATAATACATTTTTGGTTATAAATTATTTAAGACATTTAATATAGGTATTGTATTATGTAATATTTTACTGAATATGTTATGAAATATATTATTATTTATCAATATATAACGTTTAATGAATGACATGAATATAAGGTGAATTACAAATGAATTTACATTTTTCCATTTTCTTCTTGTATGATGAAAATAATCTGTTAATAATCTGGAAAATAATCTCAGCCACTCTACAGCATGACTATACAGTATAAATATACTTATAACATTCCATTTTTGTAGTAAAACAAATAATACAAAAATAGTAAAGAGTAAAAATAAATATCAAAATTAAATCTATGGAACACAGTTCTTTAATCTTTCTATGTTGATGTGTTTACACTTAATGCTATAATGAATTACACCGGCATATAATCGCTGTAGCTCTGGTCCGTACACTGCAGTGACTTTTATAGGTTCTACCTCTGATAAGCATAGGCAAGGTAAGGGGTTGCAAATTTATTTTAAAATTACAGGTATACGTCAAGATGTTCTCTGAAACTGTGTTATACAATCTTTACATCAACTGAGCACCCAATAAAACATGTTCTTCTATATTATAATATATAGCAATCCTGTAGTATAACCAAGATATTCTTTTCCATACATTGAATTATTTAATGCCAACATTAACCCCATATAGATTTTCTGATATTTGACTGTTTAAAATCAGCACATTGATTCCCTCATCCCCTCTTTGTCCCCACACACTCTCTCACCGTCTCTCTATAGCTCACACAAATACTTATGGAATTAGAAACTGTTTTTATTTGACAGTGCAATGGAACATCTGTTTTAGTCTTATTTCAGAATGAATGCAGGGAACTGAAAAGCGTGCAGGAGCTGTGAGGAATGAGCGTAGGAAAGTGTGAGGAAGTGCTGGTGGCCTAAGTACAGAAACTCATGTTGTTCCCTTCCTTAGTTTCTCTAGTGTGCTGCTTTAAAAAGACAGTTTGGAATTTGGAATTGGAACTGGAACGCAAACTGTCAGTAAGGGCTTATCGTCCAATAGCAGTACCTGACCTTACATGTTCCTAAATCCCAAATAGAATCAAATGCCATACGAATAGCCATGTTCTGGGTGTCATTTCTGGGTGAACACAAACTTTTTGTGGCACAATATCCAGTCACTGGCCACTTTATTAGGTATAGGGTACGCATCCTTGTTTCTACACTATGGAGTTTTGCATGTTAGAATTCTGTACTTACAATCCATTGTCTATTTGTTTCTCGGCATATTTTGTTAGTCCTCTTTACTCTGTCATCTAATGGTCAGGACTTCCACAGGACCAGCACAGATCAGGTACTATTAAGGTGGTGGATCATTCTCAGAACTCAGAACTCAGAACTCATTTTGACACTCATTTAGTGGCCCTGTCCATTAGAAAACAGAGTAAAGGGAACAAACACAGTATGTAGAAAAACAGACTACTGTCTATAACTGTAAAACTACAATGTGCTTCTATATCGTAAAAGTTAAACTGATAAAACAAAATAATAATAATGTGTGTAAAAACAAGGTGTGACTAATAAAAAGTGGCCAGTGTGTACATATTTTTCCTTAAGAGCTAATGTTCTAATTATTAAACTACAGAAAACACAACTAATAATTAAGGTTTTCTGTAATTTCCAAAAAAGCATCTGAATACAGTAAGGTGTCTTCAACTTTTGAGGAGGAAAATAACAGAGTCCATTCATTAGATCCTCCACTGATTTGTGTAAGTGCATAGGACAGAATAAAGAAACAAACCAAACATTATCCAGTTGCAGTAAATTGGTTCCGCTCAGTAAAACATTAATAGGCTTACTTCCTTGGCCCGAAGCTTGTGGTCGTCCATGTTGATGTCCAGCAGGGGGCGCACTTTGCACAGCAATTTCCACCAGCTCCAGCTGGCCACTGCGGCAAGAACGCGCACATTTCTCTGGACACATCTCACCGCCATCTGCTGCACCTAAATCCGGGAACAGCAACACAACTATTTAGGATTATTAAAGCTAGTAAGTGGCTGGATTGGGGTTTCTTTCTTAAACATGCCTGATGGTGCACTGGATGACTGCTGGATGAAGCAAAGATCAAGAGAATTCACACTGAGGAATGACAGAACTGGCAGTAAGTGGCCTAATCAAGATCACTTCTGGCGTTATATAGATGATTGCACAATATAGATGATATTTATTCAATGTTTTGCAAAAAGCCAGTTTATTTAAATGTATACACTAGGAAATGGAAGAGTGTGACAAAGCCTCTGATCGTTTATATTATTTTATCCATGAAGCTGAATTTCCACCAGTTGTAGGTGTTTTCTCACCTTCAACCGGCGGTACCTCTGGCGTGCCAGGTGCCCCATACAGGCTGCCTGCATCTGCACCAGCCATCTGCTCACCAAGCCGTCTCTCTGTACATCCAGAGACCTTAAAACTCCACGTTTCATGAAGACCTAACACACACACACACACACACACACACAGGTTTGTCTTGCTATCCGTGTGAGGACTTTCTATTGACATGAATGACAATGAAGGATTATTACAGCAAATTAATGTTACACCTTTCCCTGACCATATTGAATTGTACCATAACTTATACAAATCTTTTGGCTCCATTAGATTTTCAAATAGAAGTCGCCATAATAATGAAGACATGAAATGAAGAAGCAAAACGGTCCTATTTTTATTTGCTTTACTGTAACAGCTCTTAGGATCTTATTTCAATTTTCTTTATTAAAAACTACTACTGTATTTAAATTCTAACTCTAATTTTTTTTTGGCTGTAGGTATATTTTGATTCTCTGTAGCCGAGCTTTGTTCATACATATTAGTTCATATTTGTCATGAGAGAGAGATCAATTCCAAAGTTCACTTCAATTTGACCATTTGTCCATTTGTGGCAGCAACAGCCTCTCACCCTGCTTGCTCCCAAAGTGATGCTCTTCTTGTCCAGATCCAGTTCAATCAATAATTCCTCCACTGCCTGAAAAAAAGAATCTCATGAGACCAATAAAACAAGCGATCTCTTGTGAGGAGTAACTCGTACAAGACAAATTCATATCTTCATTCTGAGCACAGATGGCATCTTTATGAGCCATCATAAATGAAGAATGTATAGATAATTGGTGTGTGTGTCTGTAGAGACCTGTCTTTCATTTGGCGTAATGAAGACGGAGCCGTAACGTTTCAACACAGGAGGAGACAGAGACTGGAAGCGAAGCCGGAAATTGCTTAGAGACATATGATCTGGGTATCCTGCAAGACAAATCACAAGACTAGTCACAAATCTTCACAAGCTTCACCCGCGTTGAGGACCATGACTGGCTCGACACTGTTCAGTAGTTTTACAACACAAGTATGTACCGCATCACATCCATTCAGACAACAGGCATTCCCTGGTACTGTAGGTCTGTAGTCTAAGAAGGTTGTTCTCCTAATTATTAAGGTTACTAACCTATTTAAGTTATACATTTTCTAGTAGTATGGCAGCTGTAATACCTCTCACAACAGCACAACATCTGGTGCGCTCCTTATGATGATCAGCAGGTCTTATTATTCCATGATCATGGCACAGTTGTGAATTATTTTCCATTTGAGAATGAATTTTGTTATGTGGTGAAAATCTGGCGCACCACAGGGGGAGAAACAAGCGACGTACAAAATAGTGCCTCACATCACAGCAGAGAAGGGGGGTTGTGTGTCGTTGTCTCCTGAAATACTTACTCATGTCATAAACAGAACAGGAAATGTTGCCACATGAACACAGTCTCTAACTCTAATGTGTTTGTACCTGGGATATTTTTCCTGCTTTGTCTTTTCAATTTAATTTCGTTTTTTAAATAAACATCAATTTCTGCATTTCAGACAGAACAATTAAATAATGGTATGGTTTCAAACAGGGGATAACAACATGTGATTATAATCATGATTGGTACAAAAGCAGCATCCAGGAAATGTCTAAAAGGAGCACAGATTTGTCAACAACTGTTTGAGAAAGGGTGAAATGTTTAAAAACAATGTACCTCAAAGAACGATTGGAAGGGATTTGCATATTTCCACAAAAACAATCACAAATGATGAAAAGAACTTGGGGGAAATTTCAGTGCATAAAGGCTAATGGAATGCAAACTGGATGTCTGTGATCTTTTGTCCTTCAAACTGCACTGCATCAAAAGCGCAATTGAAAAATCGCTGATTATTTGATTATTTATATTTATTTTACCCCTGTCCAGAAATGACGTTGACTTCTCTGGGTTCGGCAGCATGGAATGGATCACCATACGGTGGTCAAGATCAATCAGTACTCCAAATCTTTGTTGGACAAAATAGACGTGTGCTCTGGACCAAAGACGAAAATGACTAGCCAGGGTCTGTCATGTTATGGGGTTGTGTCAGTGCCTTTGGCAAATGTCATTTACACTTCTCTGATGGCAGCATTAATGCACAAAAGCACACTGAGACCTTAGAGCAACATGTGCTGCCTTCAAGACATCATATTTTTCAAGAATGTCCACGCATTTCTTAACGAGACAATGTAAAACCACATGCTGCACACATTATAAAGGCATGGTTGTGGAAGAACAGGTCATGGGAACTGGAGTGGCCTGTCTGCAGAGAGAATGTGTGGAGAGAAATGCAACCATGACAACCCTGTACTGTTAAGATGTGTTTGCAGGAAGAAAGAGACAAAATAGCACCTAAACCGCTAAATCGCTAAATTTACTGAAAAGGAATGGCAACATTGTTGTGTTACAAGCTTTACCGACCCAACTTTTTTGGAATGAGTTACAGGCCTGAAATTGATTTGACCAAACAAAACATGCAATATCTCAGGTTCCTTTTGTCTGCAAATAAATAAAGTCATATTAAATGTACGAAAACAATGAGTGTTATTTATATGCATTTTTCATACTGTCCAAATAGAAAATCAATATCTGAAGGTCCATGTTGCCACTTAATAAATAATCACTGTGGTATCTTGGTTATTAAGTCAATACTGGTATATATGGTGGATGTAAAGTGTCACATGCATGTAATTGGTGTTAAAGCATGCTCGAGTGTCACACACAATGTCAATTCACTATCCCGAAACGAAAGGTTGGGTGTCATGCAGGAGAGCTCAGGTGTCTCTGAGGGAGGGGAGATCAGGCGGGTGGTAGGGATCATTCCCCTGTACTGCACCGGCAATCCCTACCAAGGAAACATGCTTGAAAACAACAGTTGTATGTAAAAAGCTTGAGAGACCTGTGCGATAGAGCTGGAGAGCATGTAACAGATGGGTGGAGTGAATCTGGACACGCAAAGAAGGAACATCAAAGCCGCCGCTGTCATCCTTAGCACTGAGACACTGCAGGAATACAGGCTGTGCACGCCTAATCAGGTTTACCAGAGCATCCTGTTGGAACAGAATGAGTGAGAATGGATGTCCTATGTAAAATAAATGTCAATCTGCATGAGAAGCAGTATGAAATAAAAGAAATAAAAGCATCAGTGTTGCATGCAAACAAAACCCAGGCACATTAAGAAACTTTAGGACAAGAGAGAGAGGGAAGGAGAGGGAGAAAGTGGCAGAAACTTGTCTGTGAAAATTGGGACATGTTCCCATGTGTCCATCTACATCCCCCTAGGCATGGGATGAAGCAGTCAATCACTGCCACGACCCGAGTTCAAATCCCAGCCATGCAAAGTCAGGTAAGGTGTTGGAAAGTCAAGATTGCCCCCTGCGGTGTCCCATTTTTGTAAGCTCAAATATGTTTGTGATTTTGTGTTACTTATTTATTATAGAAATGTGGGAAATGGAATTTAATTGCCTAATAAATCTTTCCACTTATATCCAGGTCCATAGAAACAAATTGTTTCAGACACTTAAAATGACATTAACAAATCTTAGTGGATGTTTGTGTTTTTACTCCACTAAAGAATTTGTGTCATGTCTGAGTAAGAGCCTCACCGCTTGTAGTTTCACAGCGATACAGTGGGAATATCTCCTGACAGCAGCCAATCCTCCACTGAAGGTTTTCCGGACAGTCCCACTTCTTTCCAGGCAACGCTGCGAACCGCCTTCCACACCACCCAAACCCCGACAAAGAGGGGGAACAGAGGCCCGTGGAGCAAACATAGCCTTTACAGCACCACTGTCAGACAGAGAAAGAGTAAATTCATTTTAAAATCCCACTTTGCTATCACAGAAATGTCACTTATCATTGTTTTTCAAATATGGATTGTGATTGGTAGTGACAATGCTTTGAGATTACATTTTTTTACAAAATTATATAAATACTATTTAACACTATAACAAAATATAAAATCAGAGTAGGAATCAAGTAGGATTTCTTTTACTCAGCCAATAGGGGCTTGTTTTGTAAGCGCTAGAAGAAACAGATGTGAGACTCATAATGTGACATCATGTGCAGATGTGGTGGTACTGTTATATACTGTTATCATGCTTATTACAAATATAAAGCATCCACAGCTAACAATCAAAAAGTCCCGCCTGAGATTACATGACATCATAATGTATGGTTTTATATATAAAAGAACTAGATAGGAATCACACCACCGGGAATAATGGAAAATGCTCCTGCTATCCCAATACTTGCTATCTGAAACATTTCTCGGAATGATTTACCACCATTTAATAGGATAAGCCTGTGCATTATATCTTGTAGACACAATGACAAATAACAAATATGCTCATACATTGAGGAGTTCTGCAGTATGGAGATGGCATTGAGAGCAGATAGATTGTTCTGGACCAGACCAATCCAGCCAGATATGTCATAGCGAACTGGGTCAGAACCCATTAGATGAGCGATCTCGCACTGTAGAGGCTGTTCACACTGACGTACTAGAAAAAAGAAAATATGAAATAGTTAATAGTAAGACTGATTCTTTTTGTTCAGTGACCTTAAAGTCTTTTCCTGATTGAGTGTTAGTACCTGTATCATTGAAGTACTGACATATCCTCTCCATAACCGTGTTTTCTGTAGAACTGGACACGGCTATCTCTTCGTCTAGTACCCACAGCAGGCCCCGGCGGTCCCCCTCTGGCCCTCGCACCTAGCCATGCAGAGATACACAGACAGGTATTCTTGGATTGTCTTTTGTCTTTCAAAAACCTAAAACAGAACTGAATGCTGATAGGAGGGATGTGACATGCTAACCTGAAGTCCCGGTTGGTCTATAGCACATACCACCTCTCTAGGGCTCTCCTCAGGAGCCTCAAAATCTACTGGAACATTTTCCTATGGACAAAATGGACAGGAAAGTCTCACCCACCATCTCTAACCTCAGTGTCCAGTCAGCCAGTGTCCATTTCACACCATGCCTGTTGTGTATGTTGTGTACCTGTGTGTATCTTTCGAGCGAGTTAGTGAAGGTGTGTGTGAAATCGTGCTCCAACAGTCTCTCCTGTAAGTAGTTGTGACAGAATTCTGAGAAGCCAGCCGCTCGGTCCTCCCCACTGTGTCTGGGATTGCGTAGACCCGGCGCATCCACCACAATCACAGAACCTAGCGTTAGCTGGCGAGAGCACAGAGCTCTGGAAGGGAAAGTCAAGAAGAGGAGGTGTTTATACAGGAACCGTAAAGAGCTCAAAACACGTACAGCACATGCAACTGTTTGGAGTAATGAAATGTTTAGCAAAGTGTCTGATATTGGTTTTATTCAGTATTTGAGCAAATCAATCATTAAATAACTCACTGCAGTACCAGGGTTCTATCATGCGAGTGTTTCACTCACATTTGTTTCGCTCATTTCTTTTAAAGAAAAGCAAATGCAATATTTATTTCCATTTTGCCAGCACTTTTAATAAAATTAAGAGATTAATATTTTTATTTTTAATATTATAAGAGATTGCCCTTGCTGCCTACTTCTTATGTATAGCGTTCTCCATGTAAAGCTTTGTAACTCACAATGGAACCTTAAGGCTGGTTAATGAGAGAGCAGCAGGAGCATGGCCAGGTCATTTTACCATTTTACCATTTATATAATATTAAGCACAGCATGGTGGATCGGTGGGTAGCACCACTGTCCCACAGTGAGAAGGTCCTGGGTTCAATCCCAGGGTGGCGAAGCCTGGGTCCTTTCTATCTGGAGTCTACATGTCCTCCCCATTTCTGTGTGGGTAAATTAATGACTATTACTGTGTGACTGTGTGTGTGCCCTACGATGGATTGGCGCCCCATTTAGGGTTGTTCCAGCTCTTGCACCCAGAGTTGCTGGGTGGGCATCGGCTGGCCGACGACCCCTTGTGGATGTATGAGAAGTAATAACTCTTTAGGCTCCCAAATGGCTCTTAATTATATTACTTTGGCCTTTTATAATAAACTGTTTTGACCTACAGTGGGTACGGAAAGTATTCAGACCCCTTTCAATTTATCATTTCAGCCATTTGCTAAAATAAAAAAGATTGATTTTATTTCTCATTAATGTACACTCAGAATTCCATCTTGACAGAAAAAAACAGACGTAGAATTCTTTTGCAAATGTGTTAAAAAAGAAAAACTGAAACATCACATGGTCATAAGTATTCAGACCCTTTGCTCAGTATTTAGTAGAAGCTCCTTTTGAGTTAGTACAGCCATGAGTCTTCTTGGGAATGATGAAACAAGTTTTTCACACTTTGATTTGGGGATTCTCTGACAGATCCTCTCCATCAGGTTGGATGGTGAACGTTGGTAGACGGCCATTTTCAGGTCTCTCCAGAGATGCTCAATTGGGTTTAGGTCAGGGTTCTGGCTGGGTCAGTCAAGAATGGTTAGTGTTGTTCCAAAGCCAATCCTTTGTTATTTTAGCTGTGTTTAGGGTCATAGTTTTGTTGGAAGGTGAACCTTCAGCCCAGTCTGAGGTCCTGAGCACTCTGGAAGAGGTTTTCCTCCAGGATATGTTTGTACTTGGGTGCATTCATCTTTCCTTCAATTTCAACCAGTCGTCCTGTTCCTGCAGATGAAAAACACCCCCATAGCATGATACTGCCACCACCATGCTTCACTTTTGGGATTGTATAGGGCAGGTGATGAGCATTGCCTGGTTTTCTCCGCACATACGGCTTAGAATTAATGCCAAGAAGTTCAATCTTCATTTCTTCAGACCAGAGAATCTTATTTCTCATAATCTGGGAGTCTTTTGTGTGTTTTTGGCAAACTCTATGTGGGCTTCATAGGTCTTGCACTGAGAAGAGGCTTCCGTTGGGCCACTATGCCATAAAGGCATAAAGACTGCATCTTTGCATCTTTAGAGCTCAACCACAGTGATCTTTGGGTTCTTCTTTACCTCTCTCACCAAGGCTCTTCTGCCACGATTGCTCTGTTTGGCTGGATGATCAGGTCTAGAAAGAGTTCTGGTCGCCCCAAACTTCTTCCATTTAAGGATTATGGAGGCCACTGTGTTCTTACGAAACACAGCTGGAGTCCAATGAAGGAGTAGAACCTTCTCAAGAAGGATTAGAACAAATGGACAGTTTGTGAGTTAAATATCAGTGTCACAGCAAAGAGTCTCAATACTTATGACCATGTGAAAATTTTTCTTTTGTATTAAATTTACAAAAGATTCTACGTTTGTTTTTTTTCTGTCAAGATGGGATTCTGAGTGTACATTAATAAAAAATAAAATGAACTTTTTTGATTTAAGCAAATGGCTGCAATGAAACAAATATTGATACATTTTAAGGGGTCTGAATACTTTCTGTACCCACTGTATGTCAAAAATTTCTGGGTGTGGGTTGTTGAAGCCGATGGCTATGACACTGCAGCTGTGTTCCCCAGACATCAGAATCATTAATTCCACCTCCAGTTACCTGTGAAGAACACTGAACTCATTATCATGTTTATAACATGAAATGATTTTTGCTTTGTGACATGTTGCATTAATCAGGCTGAAGTAGCCATTAGAAGATGGGTAAACTGTGGCCATGAAAAGATTCAGTAATCAAAAGGCTCTGCAAGCAGTGACTGGTTGGTATTAATGAAGTCATTCACGCCATTACAACACCTCCACTAGCCTGGATTGACTAAAGGTAGGTTGGGTTAATGGATTCATCCAGCTGGTGATAATTCTGACCCTACCATCTGTGAGACATTTTTCCACTCCGCTGTCCAGTAATGTTCCATAATCTATGGTCATAAGTATTCATATATGAGTATTCATATATCATATATATTGTATATCATATATCATCAATGTCATAAAATGTATTTGAATGAACATAAGAAAACGGTTGGCTCTAAAACTGTTATTATTATTTTTTTATTTTAACCATTGGTGCTGCGGCGGATTCGAGAAATACCAAAAAATCTATACATATTTTTTGTATTCTTCAAATATGATAGTAGGCGGATAAATAAAAGCAATAAAAGCAATAAAAAAAAGTCTGACCTAAGTTATTAGGAGTGAGTTCTTAACTTTTTACTGAAGTAAAAATATAAGTATTATGGTGTTAAGGATTTTAACAAAGGATTTTAAACTTGCTTATTATTATAAGAATTATTCGTATTCTTTGCATTTTCTATTTATTGTATTGTGGTTCTAATGGCTATTGTTGAATTATGGTTCTTGTTGCAGTTCAGGCTGAGGGATCGAATATTACATGCGTTCAGCTTATGCTTGTTCCCTTGGCCTTTATGCACTAAAATTCCTCCAAATTCCTTGAATCGTTTCATGATTCATAAAGATATTAGGAACTGTAAAGGGAGAAATATTGAGTGAGTGAAAAGCAATCTCCACAAAAGGCTGAATATTTAAGGAGCAAAGGTGGGCAGAGGATTTCTAGTTCTGTAATTTGTAACGTTTAAAACAATGCCTGGAAGGGATTAACATATTTCAGTCTACTGTTTGTCTGTTTTTGATTGGGCTTGTTTCGTGTTTTCTTGTTGCTAAATGATTGGGTGTCTGTTACTCTAAAATATCAGTGTACATTTCTGCATTAATGCTGCCATTACAGAAGTGTAAATTACATTTACCAAGGGCACTGACACAGCCCCATACCATGACAAATCCTGACTTTTGGACTTTTTGCTGATAACAGCCTGCATAATTATTTTCTCTTTGGACATGGTTAACATGAGACTTCTTTTTGGCGAAGTAACATTTTATGTGCCGTGTGTGAATGTAAATCCATGTTATTATAGTGCTTGATAAAGGTTTGCCATAAACATCTCTTGTGGTTATATCAGCTATTGATGAATGATCATCAGTGTCGTCTGGGAGATCATGGCAGTTCATCTTAAGCTTACATGCTTGCCTTTTATGCAGTGCACTGTAGATAAAGTATTATTCAAATCCTGTCCAATCATTCTTTAAGGAACATTTTTAAACATTTCATTTTTTAATGCACTTGTTGACAAACTGGAGCTCCTCTACCCATATTTCTACCTCATAGACTCATGAATGCTTCTTTTGTACCAAATTGTGATTACAATCACCTGCTGACATCACCTGTTTGAAATAACATTCAGTTTAAAATTATTTATTTCATTACTAGCCCTAAGTTGCCCATATTCCGTTTTTTTTTTTGAATGCCTTTAAGGCCTGAAATGCAGGATTGAAGGTTTATTGAGAAATTAAATGAATTTGGCATGAATTAAACATGAAGTATCTTAAGTTTATATTGGGGTCAAAGAAATTTAAAATAAATGTAATTATCAAAGTTTTTTTCTTTTCCATGTTATCCCAACTTTTTCTGATTTGGGATTTGGGGTTGTACCTTTAAGATAATGAGCAAATCTTTTCTTCTCCCTGATTATTTTCATCAAAACTGGTACAACGTTATTGAAGGCTGAGTAAAACAAATATTCCAATTGCTGGGCTGTGTGTTTTGGTTGGTTGTAATGGTAAAATAATAATTAGATTTAACTGGTTATTAATGAACACAGCTGCGATATCTCAAGCGGCTTAATTCAAGATGACACCAGAAGACATAGCTTTTGCTCCGCCTTTTCCTCCTTTTAGTTTTGTTTCTATATTATTTCCCCATTATTATTATACACCATGGGATTTCTCGGTCCTTACTTGGGTCCTACCACATATCATAACACATCCCAGTTATATATATATATATATATATATATATTGAAAATATATTTAATAATAATCTTACCATCCTCATCAACTGCCCTACAAGAGATAACTGACAATGATTGGATTTACATCCACGCAATAATCTAATAACAAACATTTGCCTATGAGTTTCAGGAATAATCAGATTGTACTTTGCCAAAAATCTCACATAAAATGTGATATACACTGCAAACTTTAATATTAAGTAATTACATTCCTCATTTTAAGAGTCTACAGTCTTCAGTAGTCATAGTCATTTTTCTGCCTTTAATTACATGGTGTTTTTTAAAAAATAGAGCCCAAATAAAGACAAGTGTACCTGGCAACTGTCTTGGTTAGTCCGGGAGCATACGCAGACTGAGAAACTGGGTGAGTGATCTGAGAAATTTAGTTACTGGAATAAAATCCAGCTCTCTTCTCTTCTCTTTTCTTCTCTTTTCTTCTCTTCTCTTCTCTTCTCTTCTCTTTTCTTCTCTTCTCTTCTCTTCTCTCTAATCAGATTTCC
>JAYJMA010116393.1:0-17765 GCA_036873895.1 Parotocinclus cabessadecuia
CCCCATCACTGTCATTGTGTTTTGGCAGTCTTGGGTGACCATACACCCTACTGAACAGTCAATGTGTGGCACTCTCGTCCAGTTTAACATGCTTCTGTTCACCCCAATGAACATGTCACTTGCTACTCAATCACCATGATTGACTTTGCATAATCGAACAACTTTCTTTGACTTTTCATTTGTTTTTCTGATGATCTTGGTTAATGAAATAAAATCAAATGCTCCTTTTTAATTGGTTCATATGCATTTTGAAATATCACCTCATTTTTGTGTGCAGTTTATATAGTACTCAAACCACAGCAGTGATCAAGAGTTCAGGTATATAGTATGTGTTAGAAATTGTACTGTAGTGTTTATCATTGACAAGTATTTTTTGCATATAAATAGTTAAAAAAGAGGCTCCAGGTGGGCTGAAGGAAGTACATAAAGGAGAAAGGCTTTGTGTAAAATGGACCTGCCCACTTCAACAGATATCCCAGCACCTGATGTATCAGGTCCGGTACCAGCTCCAAGGAGAGAGCGAGTGGAAGGTGAGTTTGAAAGCCTTCAAACTGACTGTGTTATTAAGCATAATAAGAAATAATTAGAAGAGAAATGCTTAGAAAGAGAAAAAATAGCACCACTTTTATATACACTATACTAGAGTATATGTACTAGAGTGTGGGGTGGTGGGCTTGTGGTGCTACCTGTAGGCCTAAGAATTCGTTTGTTATACAGCAGGTATTTATGTAGATGTCATTGCGTAACAGAGTTAAAAAGCAAATGCACATGTCATTGTCACTAAGTAATTGCTTTACAGCAGGTTTCCATGTCGGGGTCTCTATGTGACATTGTTACACAGCAGATTTTCTGTTCAGGGTCACTTGCTGGTATGGTAATAGCATCACTGTCATTATGACACAGTGTTATAAACCACATTATACAAAAGTTAGTTTCAACCTTATAATCTGATTCCTTGAGAAGAGTTTTCACCATGATGGTATTTGCGTTAACAGCACTGGTTTTCAATTTCAGACTAAAATATAATTATCACTCTGCTGACACGTTGCCAAGTAACGACACAAACGTACTCAATTGTGGCCAAAGGTTTTGAGAAATTCCAGGTTTTCACTAACTTTGCTGCCTCATTTTTTATGGTGGTTATTTGTATTAACTATTAGAATGTGTAGAGTGATCAGATGAATTAATTGCAAAGATATTCCCTGCCTCAAAAATGAATATTCCAGCCACTGCATTTTAGCCTCGTTAGCTTATGAAAAAGGTTAATGATGACAAGAGAGCTGATATTGCTCTGTCATGCTGATTAACAGAGCAGACTGGTTGATTTAAAAGAGTTGTGGTGGTTTTACATTTTCTTCTCTCCAGTGAAACACATACAGAGGCAAGGGCATTGCTGCTTTTAAGATAGGACCCTGATCAACCATTTATCTAATCATCAAGAACTTTCTGGACAGTGGTTCAGTTGCAGTGAAGAAGGTGCTACATGAGTACCCTTATATGATATAATATCATGATCCAGTCATAGTATTGTCAACATATACTTGTAACTTGTTATAGCCACGCGTTAAATTAGTTACATTTACAAACACCATATATGGGAACCCTGATGCATGTTGCTTCATTGTATTTATATAATGCTTTTGTACAACAAAGCATTGTCTCAAAGCAGCTTGACAATATTATATTATCTTAAAAGGCCAATCCCAAATTGAGCAAGCCCAGGGTGACAGTGGCAAGGTAAACTCCCTGAATGATGAAGGAAGAAGCCTTGGAAGGGACCAAGACATGTGGGTTATGTGAGTGTCATGTAGACATGCAAATCATAGTCAGCTGGTAACAATAAAACTGTACTCTGTCAGTTCTTTACAGTGGAAACCCCTACGACCTACACTTGCCTGGATGTTCAAGCAAGTGGTCAGTATGCCATCCAAATTAAAGCTATGCCCAGTGGATCACTGTACAGTGGACAGTGGAGTGCTTGGTCCAAACCTCTCATGTGCTCAAAAACAACACTCTTTAACACAGGTACTCAACTTTTGTCAAATACAAACCAGAAAATGACAATCATTAGAGTGTATTATTGGATAAATAATGTTTCCTTGCATTTTACTCCCACATAGGATTGCTGTGTATTGCAGGTGCCTCCTTAGTCCTGATCATACTTGGCATTGTGACCATCTCCTACTTTCCAAGATATGTCAGGTAGGAAAATAGTGTTGATGGCTCACAAATGTAGCATCCCAGTATGGTCCGTTTGGAGTTTTGACATGTTCTCCTTGTGTCCAAATGAGATCCCTATGTGTACTGCTTACAAATCATGTCAGAAAGATTCCATTGTGTTTACTTGAAAGTGATAGTGAAGATTAATTAGTACATTTAATAATAATCAAATGAAATAAATAATTAAGTTATTCTAAAGTGGTAAACGTTTGTTACTGATGTTACGTTTGCTATCTTTGTCCATCAGTAAAGTGAAGGAGTTTCTCTGGCCACCGGTCCCAAACCTTAATAACATGCTGGACAGCTTTCTGAAAGACATCAATGGGCAACATTGGGTAAGTCAGATCATGGCCAATTTAGGAATGCACCAACAATATATAATGACCTGTTTATTGTTAAGCAATTAGGGTATCACACAGTTCACTTATTAGCGAAGTGAACTATACATCAGTGGAATATACCTTAACAGTTCCCCTTTTGTTTTGCCCAACCTCCATATTAACAGGAACAGTAAAGCAGCTACATCTTAGAATTTTTCTGTGGTAATGTTAAGGGTATGTTCACATTCACATACTGTATGCTTCAGTTTTGCTATGTTATTTTAGCAAGAACAATAATAGTTATGGAATATGCTAGGTCTTCTTGTACAAGTAGACGAAACACAATTCAGAAACTTGAAAAGCTTCTCCTCACAAGAGGCAACCAGCACTGTACAAATTAAGTAACTCTTGTTCAACCCCTAGCTCCGGTGGTACACTGGCACCTCCCAATTCCAGCTCACCATTCACTGTAACCACATAAGTCCAGTTTGGCTGGTGCCTTTGAAACCTTTGTTACTCAGATGGATGCTTAAAACGGCCCAATTTGCCATTAGCTCCAAAGTCTCAGTGCTCCTTGGGGTCGAGGCTCATTACATAGGCTTGTTCTTCATAACTTTAGCTACAGGCATGCACCCTATAACTCCCGCATTACGAGTAATTTCATCAACTGAATAGTTTAGATACTTTGCACAAATGTTTTTTTAAACATTAATATTCATTAAAACACAATTGAAAACATGTAGTCCTGTACTGTATAAGACAGTAATTCTTAACTTTGTATCCGTTATGTAACCTGAAACACTGTACCTAAAAGGAGAGTGAAATGCTACAGTTCCCTGCCTTTCAAGACTGCACAAGGGCCGTTCTAGTTTTCTGTAATTCCAACGTGAATAACCTGTATATTAGACCATTCCCAATTATAATTTGAATAATTATAATTCAATTTAAGCATCCATTAAAGCAAATGGATGTTGACCAGATGGGCATTAAACAGTACATTTCTGTATCTAAGTGTATAATACTTACAAGAGCTACATGTTTGGAACTATTATTTGGATAGTGTCGTCATTATAACAACCTTCTAATTTTGATTTAACTGATTCATGCTGAGAATATCCAGAGTTTGTTTTGTACTGGTACTATACTGTGGACCAGAAGGTCCATGGTTTAAATCCCACCTCCGCCAAGCTGCCACCGTTGGGTCCCTGAGCAAGACCCAGAATTGCTTGCATTGTGAGACTGTATGAATTGTAAGTTGCTCTGGATAAGGACGTCTGCTAAATGACATAAATGTAAAAGTAAATCAAAACATTTAAGGGTCCGTAAATGAGTTGATTGATGTTTACATTAAAGCAAATTGGCGTGACCACAGAGTTATTAAAACTCTTCTGCACAGAAGAATCCTCAATGATGTCTGCCATTGCCTGGTCTTTAGGTCAACCTTGAAATGACTTTATTTGTAGCACAAGTAGAGTGAAATCCACTTGAATAAAATGAGTTTCTCTGCATAGGCACTGCTGAACACACTCACCCTATCTGGTAACACACTGTAGCAGATTCTGGTATGGGGACATTTTTTGTTATAACAAGAATTTGAACATAGGCATCTATCAGTACCAGTACTTTGAGGAATAACCTACTACCATATTTAGCTGTTATTGTGGAAACCAGACATGTGACAATTCCCTATTATAGAAAATGCTGACACTGTGCAAATATTAGGTATTTCCCTTTACACAGTTACTGTCCTTACAGCAATAAAAACCCCCAAATTGATCAATTATTTTAGATGAATAACACTGTGCTGCCAATCTAGGAGCCCAACATCAGCAGCAAGCTTTGCGATGACGACATCCCAGCCTCTGTGGTGGAGATCATGTCGGAAAAGGAGGTTCAGGTCATGAGCAAACCGACGAACTGCCATTATACATCATGTCAAAACTTCTTGGCTGGAGACACCAATGGTGAGCATGTCGCTCACGTTCTGATGATGAGCAGGGAGTATGTGACCTTGAAGACCAACGATGCCCCATCATGCCTGACTGGGAACGACTATGTGTTTGCGCTGAACGGCCAGCTCGGGGAACTCTACGGTGTCCCTTCTCAATGTTCATCTTTATTCCCAGCCTCCACCAACAGCATCCTGAACCAGTCCTACGTGAAGGCCGAGATTAAGGACATTCATATGTCAAGTGGCCATTACACCAATCTGGAGAATGCAGTTACAGGTCAAAGTAAAGAGCAGCCATCAGAGTAGAAGGACAAAACTTCAAAATGTGATCAAATGTATATATTGTTGGAAGCTTTAAGGGACATCTGCTTCGCAATTCTAAGCACACTGTGAGTGTGCTCAGTTGGTTCCTCACTTGTGGTTTGGTGGTCGCCGAGACTGTAAAAACATTTCAACAAACATTAACGTCAACGTGCAAATCATACTGCTCACACGTACTACGCAAAAGCTCACCACAAAGAATTTCAACAGAATTAAGTAAAAGAAAATATTGTAAATCATATTGTAATAATATAAATAAGTTATGATCTTCTTGAAGGCACATTTCTATAGCCGAACCTTCTTTTTTTTTTTTGCTCACTGTATTTACAACATATTAAATTTGTATCGTGTGCAATCACTTAAACGTGTTTCGAAATAACCATAACACAAATGTATGGTAATGTTTTGTACTATAGAAAATAGCATTTTAAAGCAGTTTATACTTTGTAACCAGTGTATGAATTACTTTCTGCTTTATTATGCTTTACCGGTTGCCCCGGTTAGGGGTGTTTTTAATATACTCACCATGTTTGAAGTAAATTCTTCAGTAAATCTAGTGTTTATTATTTACTGCTGATATTGTCTGATATTGGAGTATTGTGCTGAGCACCACCTGAGAAAGCAGTGTTGTGTGGTTGTGTAAAAACAGAACCAAATGTCTGCCTGAAGGAAAACGTGAAAGTGAGGCTTTAAGGCCATGTTAAGTTATTTACGAGCCAATTACTCCTTCAGTCATCATTACAGATAATTATTTTGCTATGACCGTGATTATTATTTTGTCACGTATAACCTGTATAACTCTAAAGATTGTTTGTACACAGTTATTTTGACACAAAATTTCTCATACATACATACATACACAAAACTCATACATATCAAACCAGCCTCATTTATATCATAATTCTCATTAAAAATCAGGCGATATTTCATTCATAACTACAGATGCAACTACAAATGACAACAGTACAACACTTTTAAACATAATTGTATATAAATAAAACACAAATACTTATATGTATAACTATACTCAGAATACAACGTACAGCTCTGGAAGAAAATGAAGAGACCATGCCAAAAATCAACATATACTGCTCACAAAAACGATCCCAAACTTTTGTGAGTAGTATATGTAGGTGTGGTAGAAAATCCAATCGAGAACTGGATGAATTCCAACACAGACACATCATTCAACATCATAAGCTACTGATTAGGTAATCAACGTAAGTAAATCTTATTATTGAAAGAATGTACAAGAAACGCTGGTACATTTACTGTAAATTAAATATTGATTTCTGAACTTTAATAAGTTAAGACAGTGTTGTATTATTTTTTTTTAAATTATTAATCAGTCTGTAAACACTAGATCATATTTGTTATATTGACCAGTCATTTTCAGCAAATACATGTTTATTGCTACAAATCAGTCTTTATAAAATGGAAAGTCAGTCATTTACAAAATAAAACAAAAATGTTCAATTACACTCAAACACATGAAGGACCTACAAATGGTAAAATTGATTGTTTTGCTGTGGTTTCTTAATTTGTTCCAGAACTATATCACAATATATTGTAATAACAAAACATCATCAATAAACAATTCATATGAAAAGACTTGTGTCATGTCTCATGTCTTTATGCCATGGCCAACAGTTTCTCCTCTACCAAAACCCCACATGTAGGGTTCGATTTGTGACGTGATGAGCTTTCTCATCTAGCGTACGGACCGTTGCCTTCTAAAGATGACATCTCAGGAGGCTTTTGGGGTGAATGTGACCAGTTAAGATACTATTGACCTGTAAGACTGAGGATTCCAGTCCCAGCGCTGGTAATGCTGATTTCTTGAGTGAGGTCCTTTTGTACTGATTTACACCTTTAAGAATGCATCAGTTGTAGATAAGAATTGGACACAAGAGTCTGTGTAGACTGAATAATAAGTACAGTTCATTAAAACCAGTGGAAAAGGGTATAAATGAAATATAATGTTGGAAGACAGTGTGGTGCCATTTCACATATGTTTATTGTTTTATTTTAAGCTGCAACAGCTGTATTCAGGACAGACACAAGGTTATATCATCATAATTCCAGGAACAAATGTACTCTGAAATGTCATCGTAAAACTAAATTGCTTGACAGTTTGACCATGAGGTTTACACTTCTACTATGAATATTCGATGGTAATTTGGCCACTTCATGGTTCCACTGTCAAAATTTATAGTACAATTGTAAACATGGTTGACTCTCAACTGATCATAAATTATTTTATAGTTCTACTATGGACTATGATGGTAATCTGGTCACTTCATGGTTCTGCTGTCAAATTTCACAGTACATTTTTCCTGGGGTCGTGGGCTAACATTGAGTGACCAGTCAAGCCAATGACTTTGTCTTTTGGATTTGGGAGGAAACCAGACTACCCGGAGTTAACCAATGTGGAGGGCATGTAAACTACACACAGGCAGCTGAGGTCAGGATTGAACTGGTGATCTAGGAGTTGGGAGGCAAGTTTGCTAATCACATACCACTGTGGATCTCCTTATTGAGGATCATCCATAATAAGACTGCCACAGTCCCACAACATGCAAACTAACGTGAAGAAAATCGTCCTCCTTTCTCAAGCTGAATTTGAAACGTTACGGGTTGACATATAACCGAAAAGTAAAAAAAAAAAAAAAAAAATGTATAGACATACTCACGGATTTAGGTGCATCTTTATGACAGTTTTGCCCTCTGTGAAGAGTCAGGCACATCGTTTAGGAAACAGTGGGAAGTGATGACCCCATGTGGATATTTAGGGCATTGCAGCTGAATGCAACTACTACTGCTCTCACACGTGCACTTCATATCAACTTCGTACAGAAATTAAATAGCCTGAAAAGTACAGGCACAGCTAATACCCGTTACTCTAGTAAACGTAGACGTCCTGTGTCCACCTTTCCATTTGAGTAAATAAATAAACGTACATTAAAAGTAGTAATTTAGTATAAAGCCACATTACTAGGAGCTAGGCTAACTGAGCCGAGTAATCAATAACAAATCAATCCCACTGTAGTATGAAAAGCATAATAGTTTTTTTTTGCCCAGGTTTAGTCTAAGCATGTACACAAATTCTGTGGGCTACCAAATTAATGTAGAAGTATAAAGGCTAAGTTTATATCAGACAAACGAACAAGCTACGTGTGGGACACGAATATAAAAAAAATCATGTATACTAAAAAAACTATTCTACAGCGATATCTGGGTGGAACAAGCAGCACCAGTGGCTCACAGCTCCAGAGATCTCTGGTTCGATCTTGACCTTAGACTTAAAAGTGACTGTAAAAGTGTCTCATAACTAGCATTTATGAAACCTTGATCCTATCGAGAATAGCCATAGAAGCTAATATAACATCAACTAAACAGCTATACCAAGCCCTAACCTTAGTAACCTGAGGGAACGTTTTGGCTTTGGTTAAGAAGTCATGCCAAATCTAAATGCTGCCCACAAAAAGTAAAACATGATCTTTCTATACTTGTTTGGATATTTGGCCTTCATCTCGAAGTGACTTGTAAAAGTGAGCCTGACCAGTATCATGTAATAGCAGTAAAGAATCATTTTAGGCTAGCTACTATTACAGTTTTAGAATAAACAAATTGGTTGGTTCAGTTTCACAGTTTAGGTTTCTTTGAAACACCTTAAAATGGGATGCGGGGGCAGTTTTTCAGCTCGTCAGTTTTGCTTGCCAAACATAACAGCTTTGTAGTGATTACTGGGATCATTTACATTTACGGCATTTAGCAGACGCCCTTATCCAGAGCGACTTACAATTCATACAATTTTACAATTCAAGCAATTATGAGTTAAGGGCCTTGCTTAAAGACCCAATTGTGGCAGCTTGGCAGGGGTGGGGTTGGATTTAAACCCTGGACCATTATGTCCAGAGTGCGATACCTTAACCGCTAGGCTACCACAGTCCCTTCATCCTTGGGACTGTGGTGAATTAGAGGTTATAGTATTCCTGTGTAGTAGTTCCTGTGGCCAGGAAGCTCCAGGATTCATATCCAACCTCTGCCAAAAATCACACTTTACAGTCCTTAAGCAAGACCCTTGACCCACAATTGCTTGGATTGTAAGATTTTACAGTCTTGTGTGTCATCTTAGTTGTATGTTGCTCCGGATAATGGCATCTGCTAAATAAATAAACACGACTGTGCTTTTCTCAACAAATATTTAGCCACTTAATACAAATATTGCATACTTTTAAGTATTTATGTAATGTATGTAATTTATGTAATTATGTAATAATGGAAACACAACTGAAGCAGAAATAAATGAGATGTGACATAGAACTAAATTCCACAAACAAATATTTTCCAAGATCTTTATTAAGTTCTACAACAATAACACTAAAAGCAAATATATTACACTGAGAACAAATTCACTCCACACACATTCAGACAGACTTTAGGTGAACACAGAATGGGGAGGCTTGCTCTCCAAGGCTAAAAGATCATGATTTCTTTACATGTAGGTGTGCAAAAGACCACAAATTAATACTTGAGGAGCACAATGCAACTCGTA
This sequence comes from Parotocinclus cabessadecuia, assembly GCA_036873895.1. Classification (NCBI taxonomy): domain Eukaryota; kingdom Metazoa; phylum Chordata; class Actinopteri; order Siluriformes; family Loricariidae; genus Parotocinclus; species Parotocinclus cabessadecuia. The sequence continues at coordinate 9,371 of JAYJMA010116393.1, forward strand.
TACTAATACTTTAAATATGTAGCATCAAAGACATACCAACAGCACTCCATGGCATGGAGTCTGAATCTGAAATTGAGAGCTTCAATACTCTATAATAAAAAAAATGTGCTTCTCTTACACCCTGGTTCAAATACATTACCCAGATGTCCAGCAGCTCTGTTAAAACCAAAGTTTACAATGAAATCCAATCACGTGGATCCAAAGCAGCTGATTTTCCTGCACATACACCTGGTGTGAAAACAGGGGCTGTGCTGGACTCTGGCCCCTGTCATGCAGACCTGTGATGTTGGAAGATTGAGGTTCTGATCTAAAGCTACGGAATGACTCAGTCAGCCTTCAGGGCATACAACACATCATCCTGGCTGACGTTGAGGCGGATTCGGAGCAGCAGATCCAAGCGGCTGGGCTCAAGCAGAAGCAGACGGCAAGCCCCTAACCTCTGACATACAGCCAGACTCTCAGACACACTAACCGGCTGCAGTCCTTCTACACGACAGATAGCCTGATGCTGTACAAACACCTAACAGAGAATAACAGGGCAACAATTAATCTAGTGTATATAGGCATCCCTGAATATTATGTCACCTGTGAGAAATTTCCCACGAAATGGATTAGTTATAATAATATACTGCTTTATATATATATATATATATAAATAATACACACATACATACATACGTGTGTGGAATCAACAGCATGCGTATGAATGTAACGATGATATATGCAAGTGATTACAACATTACAGCAGAAAGGAGAAAGACGTTTGGAATGCCTTGTATGACCACGATACCATTGTTAAAACAAAAAAAAAAAAAATATATATATATATATTTTATTTATTTTATTTTATTTATTTTTATATATATGGTGACCTAAAACTTTCGCACAGTATATTAACAGGTCAACATTTGTGTTGAATGTGTTTGGACATGCAATTGAAGTAATGGACTGACAAAGTTGTATCATATCCACTAACTTCTAAAGATAATACTAAACAATCAAGGGTACCAATAATGTTGACCCAAGATCGCAGATTTAAATGCATCTATATTAAATCAAGATGGTAAAATCCTTTATTATTATTATTATTATTATTATTATCATCATCATCCAAGAGATTGGAGCTCTTCTGCCATCAGTGATTTTGACTTTCGAACATGAGCAGGTTACCAATCAATGTGTACTAGTACAGTGTGTGCATGTCTACCTCCTAATGGCTTGTTTCTTCCATTGAAGCAAAACTATTAAATTAACAGCTATTAGATCAAATAAAATTAGAGTGGGTAGCAGAGTGGCATAACCACCACTGTAACCCAGGTTACAAGTCCAAGCAGTGCCTACTGTCCAGACAGGGCATCGTATGGCTATGTTTGAAGAGAAGGTGAGTTAGGGGATCATCCCTTTTTGGTGAGAACCCTATAGACCTTGTGAAACACCTGAGACCTTTTCAGGACTTGCTTATGCATACATCCTTTAGTCCCCTTGATCCATGACCAGACGTGGTGCAGAAACAGGGCTAAAATTTGATTTCAGTGCTCAGAAAGTTCTGTAAATACAGACGCTTGATTTGAGTAATTAAGTGGATCTACCTGTTGGAACGTGGCCTCCTCAAGACCCAGCCTACGAAATTCTGCAATCACTGCCCTCAGGAAGAGCTGCTCTTGCAGTGACGAGCATCTAAACCAGAGGTTGATAGATTACAAAAAATGAACAAGCAACCACTCGTATGTGAAGAGACCGGTCTTATGTTTGAACTACACGATCCTCGGTTTGAACATACCTGATGGCTGTGATGTAAGACGAAGAGAACATCTCATCTAAGGCTTCCATCACATGACTCATCCCAACCAAACCAGTGGCACCCTTCTGACTGGAATGCTCACAGATCTCAGTGGCACGCCTGCAGATGTCCAGACAGCGGCGAGCATCACCAGACAGGGCGGCTACCTGAGGATGAAACAAAACCTTAATACTAGAACATCTGCAAATTAATGTTGTGTAATGCTACACAAAGATATGCTTGGTTTATCTGGCTTTTATCGAAAATGCGGAGTTAAGGGTTTCCGTTGATTTAGGCGGATTCTAACGAAGCTTCTAAAAACTTGTAGTTCCAGTATCCAAGCTTACTCAAGTAATGGCACGTGAGCATGATCAGCAGCAGCAGTTCCGCAGTCATCATACCAGTCTGGTGGTGGTAAAACAGAAGCCTAGTTCTTTGTCAACACACACTATTTACCAGTCAGTTTACCTTTCTATACCCATGTATGGTCAAGAGTTTGGATCAGTCACAGAAGAAATATTGGTGGAAAGAAACGGCAAAAATTAAAGCACCCAGTAAGGTTTTCTAGGCTTCCTCTCCACAGCAATTCATCATGGGACTTGGGGTGGTCCAGAAACCTCCATTCAGATTTCAACCCAAAAGCACACACAGGACCAGCGAGGAGGATTACAGTACTGTGCAAAAATATCAGGCCACCGTTTTGTTTGTTGATTTAGCAATGGTGTACTGGCCATACATTATTACGTCTGTGCCCTAAATACGACCAGAAGATACAGGAAAACCTGAATCAAAAACCAGTAAGAACAGCTTCTATAGGTTGCAAAGGCAAGTATTAAGCGTGATCTTCACTTACACAGGAGCAATAGTAGCATCAGGATACCAAGTTGGCCTCTGCAGTCAGAAGAAGCTAGATCAGGAATGGTCTTTTTTGAAAGGCTAGAAGCAAAGAAACCACTTTTTCCAGGTACGTGAGAAGAAATACAGATCTTTACCTACAGGAGCCTTTTGCTTAGATTTTTTTTTAATTTTCTATACAAATGTCCTGTATTTTCTGTTTGCATCTTCCCAACTTCCCAAACGAGAACCTTGAAAGGACCAACACTCAAAAAGAGACCAATCCTCCTTGGGTGCTTAGATGTTAAATGTAAAAATTGAGTTTGCAGTAACAGTAATACGAAGTAAATAACAGATAAATAAAATATGGAGTAAAAATAGCATAACAGATATAGATCTGCAATTATTTCATCCAATACAGAGTCACTTGACTCTTGACTTTCGGATCTCAGCGGGAAAGTCATTGGAGGCACATCATCCCCTGACAACCGAAGGATGAGAGCACTGAGAATTTCACAAATCTTGCCCACCACAAAACCTGCTGCATTTTTAAGCATTTTATGGTGGCAGTTTGTATTAATTCTAGATTGGATTGGATGAATCGGAATTAACTGTAGAGTCAATTCCCTGTAATGAAAATGACCAGATCACAAAAACTACTGCATTTACGCCCTACAAAATGCCCCAGGAGAAACGGTAGTTGAGGACAAGACAGATATCACATCACTCTGTCAAGCTGATTAGTGTAATGGTGCTTTTAAGTTTTCTTCAGTTAACTCTTAATGGTTAAATCCATGGAAACGCATGCAGTCATCATTGCATCGCATTAAAAGGATTTCACAGGCAAGGACATTGCTGATTTTAAGATAGCACCCTGATCAACCATTTATTGAACTTCAAACATGGTTCAATTGCAGTGAAAAGGCTTGGAGTGTCCAAGAAAGTCAAGAAAGAGTCAGGACCATCTCCTGTAGAGGATGCAGCTACGAGATCAGGTTACCACCAGTGTAGCGTTTGCTAATGTAGTTTTAGGGCAGTCTGAGCTGATCTTCTGAGCCTGTTGCAATCACGAGAAGTGACTGGATACGTTGACCGAGACCAACCCAGTACTTACTACGTAAGGAAGCAACCCCTCCCCTATGGTCTGGACATGGTTAAGTAGGGGTAGGACTGGATGCTTTGCTTTAACGTGCAAATGACGAGCAGAAGATTGCAGGACAAAGTGTGTTAGTAAAAGGCAGGTTCACCTGAAGCTCAACCCAGCATTAAAACAAGTTCTATTATTACCTTTCTTGACACCAGCTGCAGCGCATCTTCCTCAAAAGCCTTTACTTTATTCAGTCGAGACGTGATTATCTGCTGCAGCTGCTTAAACGTATAGGGCTGGAAGGACATGCGAGTCAAGCCCTGGAAAGCAAGGGACACACAATATACTGCATGTATGAGACAGTGTTCATTTTTTTGAAAAACAAAATGTGCATTGTCGACTAATGAAATTATTTAATGACAAAAAAACAAACAAACTGCTACATTACCATACAAGTGGATAATATAAACTTTTGCTGCATCTCGTTTTATTTTAGACTGATTTTTTTCTCTCTCATAGGAGCCCAATCTCATCCTGAGCACTGAGCAACAGTGGCGAGGAAAAACTCCCTAAACATTATCAGGAAGAAAAATTTGGGATCACCACGACTCAAACAGGGGTCTCCTTGGACAGCCCACATGATACATATAATAATTAAATTCATTTACCTAATTAGTCTTTTTTAAAGCAAACATAACTAACAATAATATAATTAAAATAAAAGATATCATGCAGAGTCATTTCAGAGAACGACTCCTGGTGGAACTTAAAAATGCACATAAGACGAGTTTTACCAGGCGACTGGCCACACGGTTGATCATGATCCTCTCTGGCAGATCCATAGTGTTAGCAATGGTCAGGACGACCAGGCGCGCATGCCGTCTCGTTGGCCAGTCAAACAAATTGTACATGACGTTCTGCTTCCTGGTCCACAAAAGGTCCAGCTAAGAAATGAAGGGTGCACCATTATGACGTTTTAGCTTTTAATAAAGAAGCAGCATTCTTACGACTGACATGTTCCGCACCATAAAATATGAATTTGGTTGTGTGTGTGTGTGTGTGTGTGTGGTGTGTGTGTGCATAATCCCGGGTTGTATTCAAACACTGAGTCTTTCGGTTAAAGAGAAAGCTAACCAAAACCTAAGAAAAAGTACTGCTATTCAAAATCCCTTCACGTACTCCAGCTCAACTTGCCCAAAATAAATAACAAGCGGTATATCAATGATGACGTCAGCATTTATGAATGAATAGACAGATGGACACACTCACTAAGCCACTATAACTAACTTTTGTAAAAGCAGCTATACTGCAAAAGAGACAGCTTCGTCTTCAGAAAACTTGTCCCCACCCACGAGTTAAATACAGGTACCAAAGGAAAGAATTTGTCACACGAGCACAAAAGGGACTACCATTTGGCAGCATGAAGAATGATGAAAAAAACACACGGTTTCTCTCATTAAGGTACACACCTTACAACATTTTGTTCTTCATAAACAACTTTATGTATGTTTGACATAGGTTATACTGAAGTGAGCTATTCAGAAAAAGGAAATAGCTGGTCAGTCATCATGTTAGGACTGTCAAGAAATACTTACATACTTAATAAATAGATTTGCGAATAATTGTCAGAGTTACTATAGATTATGCCAGCCACCACCAATATTATGCTTAATAAGGAATATACTGAACAGAATGTAGACTAAAAAGTATATACAAGAAATAACTATTGCAAATGCCCCAAGCGAAAACAGGATGAACAGGAAGGTACTTCCAGACCAGTAAAGATATTTGCATTGCTCATTGCTTTTGAAAGGGAATATGGCCAAATATTTATTTTACACCATATTTATATAAATACAATGTAGTAAAAACTAAATGAGAGTACAGTGCCTGTATATAATAACCATAGCAATTAAACATAGTCCGTTTTTGTCATATAACCTGAAATCTTAAAAACCCATAACCCAATTGTAAATGTTTTATACCAGCTTTAGTTTACCATTTTTCCAACACTCAAGTAACAAAAATGGCAACAGTTCTGAAGATTTTGGGAAAAAGGACGAAATAGACATAAAAATCAGCTTTGTAATAGTGTTCAGTCCCCGGATTTACCTGATTTACACACCTAGACTGAGGAATATTTGCCTATTCCTTCTTGTAGAAGTCTAGTCAAATTTTGTTGCAAGCTGCAATGGACTGCTCTCTCCAAGACTATCCACAGATTTTCTCTTTAATTTAGGCAGTGTTTTAGTAACAAAGTACAAATTAGTATATTATATACTATTTATTTAAGTACAGAATATAAGGGAGTCCCTACCACTGTCATCCTAGGCTTGCTCACTTTTGGCCTTTTAAGATAATGCTGAAAAGCTGCTCTGAGACAATACACTGTGAAAAAGCACTATATATACATTTTTATACATAAAAATGACTTGATTATAAACACTTCCTTATCTTATGTAATACACATATACAATGTATTATTTTATGATGGTTTTTACTTTTCAAGATTCAAGCTTCAAAGCTTTAGTGTCATATGGACAGTAGGAAACAAGTTTCCCTGCCCAATGAAATTCTTACTTTGCAGCCCACCCTGGATGTCAGAATTATAAGATAGAATATAGCATAGTCAAATCTAAATTTAAAAAATAATTAAATAATGAAAGTAGTAAAATATAAAATAATATGTACATCGAGTAATATCCAATAATGGCCATGATCATTATTCACTACATTTTGCAAATCTGTTTTTTCTTCTGAAAAATGCTTTTTAATGAGCAGAATCTTACTTTCGCCATTGCTTTTATTTATGGAAGAAAAAAAAACGATGAAAGTTTATGCAAGTGGGTTTACTAGATCTTTTTGTTCTTGTGTGGCCAGTGGCCATCTGTGGCCATATTTGAGTATTTGAGTTCAAGTATTTGGTTGATGCAGCTATGTAATACACTAGCCCACAACAGCAAGAAACTGGTACTGAAATACCAAACCCTTTACCTCTGCGTCCTGGAATCCCTGAAACCCTAACCAGGAAAAGCAGGGCTAAAACAAAAAAAATATATACTGTATATATACAACCCACAATCAGAAAAATTTGGGTTACGTTTACTTTGCTTTTTTCATTGCAGACAGTATGAACCTGGGATCCCTCAATTGCTGAGCTTAGACTGACCCCATTCTCAGCCTTGTGATTGGGGTACCTGGCATGTGTCCCCATTTACTAAGATAGTGTTACATAAGCAAGTTTATTATAGCTACTATCAAGGCAGATCACTTATCCAAACCACATATTTTACAAATACTTCATTCAAATATTTTATAATATGTTATAATACAGTCTTTGGGCTAAAATGTTTTAATATTTAATAGTTGAATTGAAAAAAATGTTGTCCTTACAACATAGCAGACAGGCAGATGCTTTTTGTTTGCTGTTTTACAGTTTCTTTGGTTTTTGCAGTGTTAACTAGCCCTTTCCCAATTCTTCCATTTAACTCTATAACAATGGAACTATTACACTCCAAAAAGAACAAAAATGGATGTAATTCTGCTTAAATAATACAGGCCAGTTTCACATGTTCCTTTCATTGGAAAATCATTAAAAGGGTAGTCTTCAAAAAGCTGGCCTGTTTCCTATCCATTAGAGACTGTTCTTATTTATCATTTACAGATGGTTAAATAAGAATTTTGGTAGAACATCAGTTTTACAAATACTTAATTTCAGTATGACCTTTGATACCACTGACAATAATACACTATTGGACAGGCTTAGAGACAGTCCAAACTAACAGGATATTTGCTGAAATGGTTCGGTTCTAGGGCCTATCACTTTTTATCACATGATACAACCACAAATCATCAAGTCAGGAGGGGGTATGGGGGTGTGGACTATGCAAAAGTGACCTTTACATTTACTTTGACTTGTATTTCATTGCAGGCATTATGAATATAAGTTATTTCTTATAACTTAATTTAATTGGTTTCAGTTTCAATCTTCCATTCAGGTCTCCAACACATTAAAAAAAAGTTGGACTGGGGCAATTTAGGCTAATAAGTACTCTGTTATTTAGTAATCAAGAAAAATGTGATTCCAAAAAGGTGATGTTAACAGGTGATCGTTATAAGGATGAATTAATTAGAATTAATTGAATAATCTGAAAAAAGTATATATTGAACGCTGCATATTTTGCCCAAATGACTATAATCCCACTGACTTGATATCGTACTGCCTTTAACAGATTAGAAACTAAAGGTGTAATGAACAATTGTAAACATTAAACAACGTGGTGTAATTGTTTTTTTTCTAGGTTCCAGATGCTCACTTGGAGTTCAAGAAATGTTTGTCTCTTCACAACTTTCCTGCTGTTCACATACATGTGTATTATCCTAAGTTGTCTCCAATACAGTGTGTTTTCCAATCAAAGAGCGAGCCAGCCAAAGCCAAGACCTGGTATTCAAAAGCCCTTTGCATTTTCTACCACAGCATGTCCAAAATATCAATATCAATCAATATCAAACCAAAGCATATCACCCATTAAAGGAACCAGAAACCTGATGATGTCTGCATTCATAGATGAGGAGGAAAATGGACGAGTCCGCATAATTACTATAATGAATAGGACACATTCCGAGCCATTTACCTGTATATTCTGCTGTGAGGAGCACAGTCTCAGTATATCCACAGTGCTATTAGAAAAGCA
>JAYJMA010116411.1:0-17764 GCA_036873895.1 Parotocinclus cabessadecuia
ATAAGGTAAGATAAAATAAGGTTGTGATAAGATAATGTTGTGATAAGATAAGATAATGTTGTGATAAGATAAGATAAGGTTGTGATAAGATAAGATAAGATAAGGTTGTGATAAGATAAGATAAGATAATGTTGTGATAAGATAAGATAAGGTTGTGATAAGATAAGATAAGGTTGTTATAAGATAAGATAAGGTTGTGATAAGATAAGATAATGTTGTGATAAGATAAGATAAGGTTGTGATAAGATAAGATAAGATAATGTTGTGATAAGATAAGGTTGTGATAAGATAAGGTTGTGATAAGATAAGGTTGTGATAAGATAAGATAAGGATAAGATAAGGTTGTGATAAGATAAGATAAGGATAAGATAAGGTTGTGATAAGATAAGATAAGGATAAGATAACGTTGTGATAAGATAACGTTGTGATAAGATAATGTTGTGATAAGATAAGATAAGGATAAGATAATGTTGTGATAAGATAATGTTGTGATAAGATAATATAAGGATTGAATGTTGTACAAACAGCACCAACAAAATCTAACAGAACCAAATCAGGATCACCAGCCAAAAACGGCCGATGTGTCCAAATTCAGCAAACAGTTTCAAACATTTCTGGCGACTTTGTTTTTTCCATTATTTGGAATAAAACCCTCACCCTTCTGCACGCGTTTAATCTGCTCTCCGAATTTAAACACACTTGCAGATTCCTTAAGATAATGATCCGTTGTTTACATCTGTAAATGAGAACAGGATTTTTTTTTTTTTTTTTTTTGTGAGAAGCCGATTTAAGAGAAAAAGTTACAGCTCATGTTGTGCAGCAGGATAGTTTTTAACATTAAACAGCTAACTTACCGAGTTAACTTTGCGTGGCGCCATCAGTAACCAGGTAACTGTCTCATTAACCAATCTTATAGTCCCTCAAAGACACCGTCCTACATAGGGATTAGATAGCAAGGGCACTCACTAGGCAATGAGACAGAGCCGATGAACACAGCGATCGTGAACTTTAAAACTAAATAAAAAAAGGCGCAAAATTAACATTTGCATTTAGGAAATGGGAACAGGAAGCTCTGAGAGCCCTGCTTTAACACAGCCGACACGTTTACTGTATTTACAAAGATCCACGCTGCTTGCGATTCGATCACGTAAACTAAACTGTATCGTTGGGTATAAATTACTCGGTATTTTCACCTAAAACATCCCTAAACGTTTAATTTTTATGTTTTTCTACAGAGAACACGTTTAAGAACCACAAACATTTGGCATGGTTCTCCTAATTTGAACGCAGCTTAAGTTTAAGGCTGGAGACTGTGGTTTACTGATTTGGATTTGTTTAGGTAATCGCTGATCGGCGGTTATAAATTCTGACCTGGAGGGGAAAAAAAAGACCGTCTTTGTTGGAGCTGTATTTGATCTTTTGTGTTGGCAGGCATTTGAACCCTGGACCAGCAGGTCCGGCGTCCAGCACCTTAACCGCTAGGCTACTGCAGTCCCAGTTCCATATTACCAAACACACTATTCAACTACCTGTGACTAATATAGTCTTTTGTTGCAGACCTACTTTGGGAAGGGAGGGAACCAGTATACCCAGAGAAAAGTCATGCAGACATGGGAAAAACGTCCGACTGTCACCCAAGGGTCCGGTCCATGAATAGAACCAGGAAGCTCTACACTGACCACTGTGCCACCCTTTAAAAATACGTTTCATTTCAATGTTTATTAACTTTTCCAACAAATGCCCTTAATATTAGTTAGAAAGTAGGAACTGTTTTGTTGGCCAGTACAACTTTCTGACTTGTCCATGGTAATCAGGTTCATATATATATATATATATATAATAAATATATAATAAATATCAGGGTCACCTTGCGGAGCTAAAATCATGCCAAGGACATTTTATACTCCGTTACTAGCTGTTCCACCACATTGAGGAGAAAAGATCTCATCTTCCCTTCGCCTTACAGCAATTCTAACTTTCCATCCTCTGATCCACTCCTCTAATCTTTCAGCAGCATCATGAAGGAGCACGTACTCCGTTATCATTGTTTCTGAGTGTTTGAGCCCTGAAGTGCTACTCAGCCCCTATAAAGGCACTGAATCACCCGCCCGGGGTAACGCTCTCAGCGTGTGCGCGGCACTTTCAGGAAACGGGGAGTGAAAATTGTCAAGCTGAAGCCAAGCCACAGCCGAGCCCACGAGGCAGCAGCAGGACTCGCTGTCACTGCCAGCTCAACAATGGCAGGAGGACTGAAAGGGGGCCCGGCGGCCAAACTCAATTAGGGTTCTTAATCCTGGAGGTACAGCGCCGGCCTCAAGGACGCACTGTTGCAACACACGGTAATCACTTTGAGTTGGTAAATATTTTAGAAGTAGGTGAGCTAATCGATGAATCTCATTACGGCTGTCGGAACAAATCTGGATCCTGCCGTCTTATCCAGCGGTTCAGGCTCAAACCACAGGCTAGCTGCTTTAAGACACACATGCAGGGAACAAACCTGACTTTTTCCCCTAATTTAATCCAAAAAAAATGTTGCACCACATTGGAAACCATGAAACAAATTTTGAAGTTCGGGCGCCGTGTACACACACACACACACAATATAAAAAAAATAGGGGATATTAATCAGTGAGCGGTATATATGTATAGAAATAAAATATTTTAAAAATTAGGGAATATTTATTAGCAATATATATATATATATATATATATAAATATCAGTATATTTATTAAATCTTAGGGGATATTTATCAGAGTGGAGAGTATATAAAATATATATATATTTTAATTTTAATTTTTTTTTTGTGTAATCAATGCAAATTAGCTTATCTACGTTTTTTAAACAAAATAAGCCCCTGAAACTATAAGAAGCAGAAACAGAGATTTTTAATTGTCAATAAAATTGCTCTGTTGTACTGAGCCAAAAGTTTCTTTTCATTTCTGAAGAAAAGCAATTCACGATAAGGTCGACGTTTTTCTTCATAAAAATATAAGCAAGCAGAATCTTGAGTGGCCACAGTTTCATTGAGAACGGGATATGCGTCGGCGAGAACGCCAAATGAAAGGTGCCATCTGGTGTTCAAAAATGCAACTGCATTAGATGACATGGCGAATAAGAACGTCTAATCCAACTCGACCAAGCGTCTCGACAAATGCACTGTGTGCTATGCTGCTTCGGTCCATCCCATAATCTTCTGAATTTGCAGTAATACGAGTTCTTGAGTTGCGGTTGTGAATCCTGTCAGCAACAACAGTGGACTGAATCGTTCTCTCGACTCAAACATCTCAGTTAATTTGATGGCTAATGGTCTGTGCGCCGCAAAGCTGCCGCCCTTGGGCCCCTGAACAAACCTTAACCCTCAACTGTTTGGAAGATCTAAGCAGTCCTGTACTACATGCCCTAAATATAACTATCCCACTAACATGTCCAAAAGCCTCCTTTAAAAACTATTCGACGTAGTTCCCGTTCAGTCCGTCCGGAGGGATTTGACGGCTCCTCCTCTTTACGAAACGAAATCACGAGAGGCGAGAGAAACGTACGGTGAGAGTGGCACTAGCATGAAATGACTCTGCTTAACTACATCCCGTCTTTAATCTTTGATGGAAAGGAATGTGAGCTCAGGTAAACGCTCCTCCCAGAGAGGGGGAAAAAAAAAAAGCCTTCCCGAGGCGAGAAGGCAAGAACAGTGAAGAACACACAATACCTGAGCAGGACAAGCCCAGGCGTGGACTTCACCATCGTCTGCACCATGTTTTCCCCCATTCCCAGCTAACCGGGGGCCATAAAGTAAGAACCAGACACAAAAGTATGAACTAGTGATCCCCACCACCACCACCACCACCACCACCTCACAGAGCGCTAGGCATTTGGGTACGTCTGCTTACCAAAGACTGGTGGCATCCCGAATATTTAGAGAGCAGCAAAGCTCCTGTAATAATACCAACAAAAGAAAAATCTTTTATCCTAACAGTTAGGAATTTTGCAGGGGTTTTTATGGGTGTGTTTGTGTATTTTCTATTGTTATAGGTTCCTCAGGCTCTGGAAAGGCACACGGGGGAAAAATGAAACATGCTACTTTGCCGTTTCCAGTCCGTATCGTGTTCTGTCAAGCAGGTCGTTGACCGAAATGGAGCCCGAACAGATATTATTGTGGTCTGTTTTTTTTAGGCTGGTGTAAAGTACAAGAAATAAAAGGAGCATTTCTGTTTTGCCAACATTATCGAGTAGTAAAAAAAACAAAAACAAAAACACAGGTAGGACAGACAACAGTGCGACAACTTATGAGCCCATTTATTTCATCATCTCTGAACCAACCAACCGTGCAGAATATGAAGATTACGACTTCAGGAGTCAGCTGTACCAGCAGGAAAACACGCTCAGCAAAGGAAAAGCAAAGGATGGGAAGGTATAAACGCTGTCACCAATTACAGGGGGCGAAAGACAGGATGTCAGTGGAGACGATGGAATTTAAACTCAAAAACGGAGGCTTCCTGCAGTGGCTCTTACATCATGGGACACAGGACCACGGGCGTGAAAGAGAACTGGAATACTGTGCAAAAGTCTTCAGCACAGTCTGGCATCAAACTTTGGTTTGCCTCTTCATAATCCTCTTTTCCACTGATCTCCATTCCAGTCTTTCTGATCTTCATTCCCAGTGACAACTGGGCATCCAGATGAAGCTCACAGATGCGGCTGCTGCTCAAGTGTAAGGGGATGAAACAAAATATTTGCCGCCGCGGCCTTAAGAAGCCGTTTTTCTGATTTTTGAACGGTTTTGTTCTTGATACCGCATACGCGTTTCCTTAAACAATACTACGTAAATTGAATGGTGGCCTAAGACTTTTGCACAGTACTCTATAGGATAAATGCAAAGCAATCGTTTACCATGCACAGACTTCTGTGGTGGACATCGTGATTTTGCTCATGGGTCCAGCCTGCTTGCTCCTTATACCATGCATTTGATATGCTTAATTAAGGCCGATTTGCGGTTATTCGCCTTCTATTTACGGACCCGGCAGACAGTCTAATCCATAGTGACTTAACAGTCCCAGTTTGGCAGTGCTGGGCTTTAAATCTGGTCCGTCCAGCACTTTAACCGCAGCACCACCACAGCCCACACGTCCTGTTACTGTGGCTGTTTTTCTGAAGACGTTTATTAAGCACTTTGTAAGATGGTTTGTGTGTGACCGGGCGAGCACTGAGCACCGCTCCGCCGTTCTGATGTTGTTTGTGTGTGCTTCATACATACGCTGCCGGTTACTTTTAAAACCGTCCCCTTTAAAAGATGAAACAAGCTGCCCCGCGTGGCTTTGAAATCTTAAATATCAAAGGGCAAATCGTCGGGCCTGTCCCGCAGCCGCTCCACGCTGTTATTTGGTAGCCCGCCTAACCAAAGTCACCTGTTCAAGCTGTGTTTAGGGCTTCAAACGCGAGCTCCTTTTTGATGTCATGTTTTCTGTTGTCGTGTCCTGCACCTTTACCTGGTGTCAGGGAGAGTCACGCCATCCGCTTTCACCTCAACCCGATTTTCGGATGTGCCACGATCAAGGTTTGATCCTTCTCTCTCTCTCTCCTCTGTTTACGTCCCGTTATTTATTAAACCACTGTCTGTGTCTGAGCAGAAGGAGCTCCCAAACACGCTTACACCCACCTCAGACCCTGCCGTCTGCACCAAAGCTGGTATAATTACAGTTTAGCCCCATCTCTTAACTAATGCGTTTCGCCGCAGCCAAAACGCGAGCTTCGGGGAGGACGGAAATTAGTCCATAAGCGCCTTCCCATCTGCACGGCTCGCCATAAAACGTTGAGGCATCAGGGTGACGCTGATATTATACCAGAGGATTCCCGTAAAGAACTCCCTGGGATTACAGACTGGCATGCAGGCACCAGCTGTTAGTCTTGCGCGGTTCATCGAGGTCGGACATTTTTCTCCCACTTTAACGCCCCTATCCATTATACAGGCATTTCAGAGGAGGACCTGGAGAAGAAAGGCTGAAAGGTGAGCTAAATCACCACCTGATGCAGGTCAGCGTAGGACCCTGCATTCCTAATCGTGCCGTGGCACGCAGCGTAACAGCGCAAACATTCATTACCCCCGTAAACAAGCTTGAAAGAAAAGTCTGTTAGATGAATGGTATTTACAGACTGATCCGCGGTGAAAGGTAAAATCTGCCCCGGGTTTGTAATCATGATGAGCTGTGAGGCTCGGCTGCTGCAGGAACTTAGAATAGGGTCCGTTTAAGTGCTTAATACAGACTGGATCTGCAAACCATAACAAGGTTATTGCAGTGCCAGTAGGTTGTACAATACGGACTACAAACTGCATGTTAAAGTGTGTGTTCTGTGTGTCAAGTTTGAATATCCTCGCGAGGACCGAATGTTCCCACAGGGAGGAAAGCAGTGCACGCACATCAACACAAATCAATACAGTGGAACCTCGGAAACCTTGAACGCCTCTTCACTTCAAATTCAACTGAGCATGGCTACCCTAAATAACCTCTCAATGGTGCGATCTTCCAAAGATGCAGTCCAGTCTGGGCTGATAACGCACCGATACGCCATTGGTTATCACTTCATGTCTTTATATTTCACCGATTTCGTGCATTTTGTTGATTCTTCGTACTTTATTACATTCCTTTGCTTTCTTTATGCTTTCAATTGCTAGTTGCACACAAACCTAGGCATTGAGATCAATTAGTTTGGGATCGGGAATGGACTAATCCCTCCATTTGATTCCATTTGAGTTTAAACCGCATCCGGGATCCACTTCAATGTCAATTCCCACGTTCCCGCTGTATTACGATTAATTCAGCAATTAAATTTACAATTAATGAATGACGATTTTGTTCCGGGGGTTTATTTCGCCCTCGCATGAGAAGAAAACTCACACATTAACTATTTATGGGTACAGAATATTTCGACTAGCGAACTGCAGCACGCATCACTCGAAACAAATATGTCTTTTTAAAAAATGTTGCATTTCAGTTTTAATGTGAAAAAGCAGCAGAAAGGGAGCACAGATCCAAGAACTACGCACCAAGTTAAGTGTGTATTTCACCCTTAGTGAGGAGACAGTAATACATTTACATTAGTCATGTAGCAGACGCCCTTATCCAGAGCAACAATTAATACAGTCTTACAATCCAAGCCACTGTGGCAAAGGTGGGATTTGAACCCTGAACCTTCAGGTCCATAGTCCAGTACCTTAACCACTAGGTCACCACAGTCCCCACGGTTATACCAGTCCATTATACCGTCCAATAATTAAGTTCATATTTTAAGTCATAGGCACATTAGAGGACAAGTGGCCGATCCCCATGTGAGAAAGCCATGAGGTTTTTGTTCATGGATTCATTTTTGCATAACAGCGTTATTAGGATTAGGACCAGATAATAGTAAATAGGGTAAAGTAAGCCAAAGATTTTAGGATTAACTTTTATAATATCATTTGTAAAGGGTATGTCCAAAGCAAGTCGTTCGGCTGTTTTAATTACAACAAATACGTTTTTATAAAAGAACAAAAAGTACTGTTTAGACAAATTTCACACACACACACACACACACACACACACACACACACACACACACACACACACACACACACGTGCTCTCGTTGGGAATCGTCTGATTCCTGGTCCCGGTTTCTCAGGACACAATTCCCTCGAAAATCAGAAGCTTTATAAAAGACTCGAGTCATTTACTTTATTTAATGTTGTATGACCTATTTAGCTTGTTAGTAACCTGGGAACTGACTACAGATCAACAAACAAATTACAGGAGAAGAACAAAGCGCATCAGGAGGGTGAAGAAGGTAGAGTGACGCGGCCCCACCCACTAATCCGAAGACCCCGGTACCAAAATTCTGGAGCGAGGTAGCATTTTTTCATTCTTTTCCCCAAGGCTCATACACCCCACAGTAAAGAGTGCCTTAATGAATAAAAGGTAGGTGCGACTTTCTTTAAGCACGATCAGCAGGATGGAGAGTCTCCGTACTGGTCGTGAGATCCAGGAGGTTCAACGAGGTAAAGGGACGAAAGAAAGGTAGTGAGAAAGTAGACGAGACGGAGTAGACAGCAGGAATGGAGCGTAGGGTGGGGTGTAGGTGGATCTGTCAGTAGGGACGTCTCCAGAATGGATTAGGACCCGGAGGCAGACAGGCCTTCAGACAACAAACACTTGATGGTGCAGGTCATGTATATTCAGGTAAGCCCAGCTCCAGTAGACGGGCAGTGAGCTCATGTCACTATCCAAACACATCAAGCGAGCAGGGCAGTGTCGACCCCCTGCCACCCTCCGGCCCTTCCTCGCCAAGCACGACCTGGCCACAGGTGACTGAGCGCATTCAGAGGAGGAAAAGAGTTTATGTAAGTTTTTAACACTGACACATGCCCCCCTGCCTCTGGGATTAGAACAGCTGTCATCTCCCGTTCTTCTGCTAATCCCGTGTTTATTGGCCTTCAAGGCCCAGCATGCATGATCTACTACAATCAAAACCAAAACGCTGCTTACTAACGAAGGAAAAGCTTTACCCGTTCGTTTCAACGCAATGCGAGCACAAAAGGTGGGGAAAAACCTCCACAGAACTGCTAAACTGCTGGTCCGGCTCGTTTCTAAAGACTGGGGGGAAGAAAAAAAAACGTATTTCTGTATAACTAAAGAAAAGACGGCTATAAAAACACGTGTATTATCGTGCATTAGTATTTTAGATCAATTGCAAGCTTAGAGACGGAACAAATAATTCTATCTACCTGACAGAAAACTCTCCACTCTCCTCGGCTTTGGGATGTGCTGTACCGTGCGAAAGTCTTAGGTCACCGTTGTTTTAGTATCACACTTTAACCAGAATATATAGGACATTTTGTGTAGGCAATGTTTTTTTTTTAGGTTTTTTTTTAATCGTCTTATTTAGTTACTTTAGTTGCACGTATTTACGATTTCCTGCCCTTAGCAGCATCTGGGAGCTTCATCAGGATGCCGGACACTTCAGACACTCTACAGTCTGAAGACGCTTGATGAGGAATGGTCTTTTTGGAAGGGTAGCAGCCCAGGAAGCATTGGTTCAAAAGGAGAGCAGGTTGAAAAGGTTCAGATCTGCTAAAGCTCACACAGATTAAAAAGAAGATCAAAGGAAAAGAGGATTATGGAGTGACGAATCCAATACACATCTAATCTAAAAGTCTAATCTGTTATACATGGTCATAATATGGTTAAAACAACAAAACGGTGGCCTAAGAGTTTTGTACAGTAGTTTACATGAGAGTAGGCTTATATATCCAGGCATCCCCGGTCAAAGTAAGGTTTTGCTTTTTTTTTTTTTTTTTTAAACGTCCAGCAGTTAACAGGGGCTCTAATGTGACAGTTCTGCAAATTCTTATGCACGTATTTAATTTAATTACATATGTAATGTTTGTGCACCTTTACAGATGATTGACTAGTGTTTGTTTGCAATTTTAAGAAGTCACTGGCTTTATTATTGACCGCTAAAACAATGGCCTGTCCTTGCCACATCTTGAAGAGTGTGTGAAGATGTTGGGGCATCGTGGTTTAGGGCTGCTATGTTGTCTCGTGGTTTCGAGAGAACAATGGATATAAAACTGTATTAGGGAAGGTTACGACAGAAAATCAGGACGATCATTCGTCACCTGGGGATTAACGGGAGTTGAGTTATAAACGTCCACTACTCAAAACTCAAAAGAGAGAGAGAGAGAGAGAAACATTGTATGTATTGGCCACGCCAGAGAGCTTGCTCATATTCGTAACGGTGGAGGAACAAAAAAAACAAGAGAAAAAAAAAGAAAAAAAGCCTCTCGGCTTTGCTCAAACCAAGTGAAATCATTTGGTGGAGGTTATTGGTACAAAAGCAGTTCAGTCAAACACAAGAGTTCACATTTATCTTCCAGCCTGCACGGTGAATAATGAATGAGCTCAATAAAGATCAGGAAAGAAAACTGTTTGTGTTGCTCGTTGAGCACAACGTGTTTGTCTTTAGGTCAGCGAAAGCGGTGCCTCTTAAAATAATGGCCATGTTTAAGACGTTCATAAAATGCTTATAATTTGTGTATCCAATAAGGGCAAAGCGCTGCATCTATTACGTTCAACCCTACAGGTCACCCTCATATGAAATTCTCGTGGAAGTGCCACCGCCGAAAATACCAAGTCATTTCAGAGTTCAATTGGGGGTGTTATGACAACTTAAACAATTTAAAAATCCAAGTAATTGTGTCTCAAGGAGCCAAAAGAGGCAGCTTGACAGAGGTGGGATCTGAACCTTCTGGTTCAGAGTCCGGTACCTTATCCGCTAGTACATTGCAGTGTAAGATAGGAACAAGGTTACAGCCCTGTCCCAATAATGGGACTGTAGGTTCAGGTCTAGGGGTTAAGGTACTGGGCTATGCACCCAGTATGAAGGTCCAGGGTTCAAATCCCACCTCTGCCTCACTTGGGTCCCTGAGCAATCCCACAATAGCTTGGATTGTGAGGCTGTATGAATTGTACGTCTGCTAACTGACATAAATGTAACTGTAAATGCAGAGACCAAATAATCTAAGGCATGTGGAACTGTGTTGGCTTAGTGGCTAAGGTACTGGACAGTGAACCTGAAGGCTCTGGGTTCAAATCCATTACAGGTTGCCAGTGTGGGTCTTTAGTCCACCATTGCTTGGCTTGCACGAGTGTATCAGTTGTAAGTCGCTCTGAATAAGAGTGTCTGCTAAAATAACATAAATGATGTAAACGACTGAGCGAAAATGCCACTTGCACCAAAAAGCAGCCCCTCTAACACATAACACGTTTTTGTAAATTGGAACACAAGAGCAAATTTTAGTATCGGCGGTCCAGTACGTTTTAAAATGCACGGCAATCATTAAAATATGCAGAACACGTGCGGGTAGTGTTAACCTGTGTTGGCCTGCGGACAGAACTTAATTTGTCAGAGCTTTGTGGAAGAACTACGAATGGCCGAAGGGGGAAAAAAAAAAAAAAAAGTAGAAGACGGCTGGATCAGAACTGAATGCTCACAAAAATGAGGGGATATTTAAAAAAAAAAAAAAAAAAAAAAAGAGTGATTAAACAAAAGGAGCGTTTGATTTTATTTTATTAAACAAGATCATCGGGAAAGCGAATGAAAAGTCAAAGAAAGTTGTTGGAATAAGAAAGCGAGATTCAAACTCAGTGATGGCGATTGAGTAGTAAGTGGGGGTGAATTCAACAGGAGCAGGTCAAACATTAGCACTGTCGACTGTCCGGTAGGGTGTACGGTCACCCAAGAGGGCCAAAACACCCCGACAGGGACGGGGCGTGGACAGGATCAGATCCTCTTCGTATTCGTTATGAAATATCCTCTTCTTTTTGTGAGCGGTGTATTTGATTGTATGCAGACCGGAGCACTTTCGAAAGACATTGCAGTTTAATTAAGGCCACTTAAATATATTTGGAAGGACAAGTCTTTGCGTCTTTAATAAAAAAAAAAAAGAACCCAGAAAGCTACTGGAAGCTGCATGTCACTGGCTTCGGCTCCGTGTTGGCGATCTACTGCATAGTAGAAGGACAATTCATTTCACATTTGCGTCATTCCTGAAGACGCCTAATCCAACGGTCTTGGCTCAAGGACCCAACGGATGGATTTGAACCCTGTACCTTCTGGTTCATAGGCCAGTACCTTGTGCACCATGTTCTGCTATGAAAAAGTGGTTTCTTGACCACCGCCCTTCCAAAAAAAAAAACATTCCCGATGGTTAAAGGGGTCAACTTGGCATCCTGGTGAGGCTCCTGGCTGCTCTAAGGGGACACTGAGAAATAATTATATAGGTTACATATACCGTTGCTAAAACAGTCGTATAGTAACCTTTCGCACTTTCACACAGTACTCCATACTTTAGAGTTAGCGTCATTTGTATTTCACTGTCGTCAATTAACCCAAGCACCTTTCCAATTCCCAATTTCCAGATCCCTGTGACGCAGAGAATTCCGGATTAAGCTCCACTAACCTGGCCGGATAAACTGTCGTTAAAACAGGATACTTTGCTTTAACGTTTATCGGGTCCTCATTAAAAACTTCTGAATGACATTCGATTCACCCTAAAGGATTCGAAATGTGGAGTCTGGAACCCTCCTGAGCACCACAGGGGCTTCGTCGGTTCAGCAGCTCTGCCGTTAGCTGGAGTCGGATCGCTGAAGAGCAGCAACGCGTAGTAAAAGTTCTCACCTCGACCCCCAGCGATAAGGCCGAGCGATGAGCAGCCTAGGTATGCGCAGGGCGACCCCATATGAGGTCATGCACAGGGTGCTTTGCATGTTTGGGCCTCTCCACATGCTCTGGAGCTCAGAAGCGAGCCGTCCCAGGGGGGGTGATACAGACACTCATCAGTGAGCGAGTGCTAAACGCATCCTTGAGGGCACCGCGGCGCACTAATCCTCCTGATCCTATCAAACCTAATCCACTGGAGTAGAACAGCGAGAATCTATTTAAGAAGAAAGCTCACCCTTAAAGCCAGCTTTCTAACAGCTTGACGGCGTTCGAGGACAATTTCTCCATCCGAAAAAGGCTCCTTATGTGTTCAGAGCGCGCGTTACGTATTAAGGGTTTACGGCAATCGGCGATCATCTTTATCGAGACGCACACAGCCGGTTGGCATTAGGAACCCGCACCTGTGGCTCGCATGGGGTGATTTTTAATCTGCACGCCGAGGGCTAAAGCAGGGACGTTTCTAAAAACTGATGCCACCTCGGGGGGTGGGGGAAACATGGGGTCCAGAGATAATCTCATCAAAGTCAAGTAGCGATAAAGAAGCTGCTGGTGAAGGATTTTTCCATTTTGTCAGCAATGCCAAGATAAAATTGCCAACACTGGGGCATAATTAAAGCTCACAAAAATGACTTGCACACAATCACTGCTCACAAAGACACTTTAAATAAATATAAATATCCCCTCATTTTTGTGAGCGGTGTGAGAAACTGCCTTTTTAGTGACGGCACGGCGTATTATCCGTTTTATTTATTTACGTCCATAAATTTTGCATTATTTTTTTTAATTGTTTGCTGGGCTGCGGTTTGGAGAGCGTTTGTTCGTGTTCGAGTCCAGTTGACCACCAGGACTGTGGTAGCCTAGCGGTTAAGGTACTGGACTCTGGACCAAAAGGTCCTGGGTTCAAATCCCACCTCTGCCAAGCTGCCACAGCTGGGTCACAATTGTAAGACTGTGTAAGTTGTAAGTCGCTCTGAATAAGGGCGTCTGCTAAATGCCCTAAATGCAAATGTAAATGAAATAAAGACACTAGGACACCTTTGCTAGGTCAGCAGACGAGTTGGACATCTGTAGCCTCTCCGACTCATAATCGTGTCACATCATCGACGTTCGTCCCAGTCAGAAAGTAAACGCATACAAACATGTAAAGCAATTCTTAAACGTCGGCAAAGGCCCTAATCTCACGCTTTATAAACCATTAGGTTTTCCTACGTAAGCAAGGCTTAGTGCTAGTGTGAGGTCACAACACAGCCGTCGTCTCTCAGTGAGAGCCTCAGGAATGAAAGGTTTCTCGTTCAGCTGAAGTGAGAGAAAGGAACGAGAAGGCCATCAGGAGCGAATTCCATCACCGGTGCCATCGAAAAAAGCCACTCAAAGAAGCAATCAGCACATTATCACCTGCAGGCCTTTAGGTGGGTGGTTGCTAATGTTTCAAAAACACCCGAGCTTGAACAGAAAGAGCCACGTGACTCTTAACGGAGAATAAACGGACAGGGAGCGGCACGCAAGACGGAATCACACACTGAATAAGAACTGAGCTCAGGTCAATACAGCACGCACTTTGTGTTTAATTAATGATCTGTTTGTTTTCCCCGCATTAAGGCATCAAACTTAAAATAGCTGTTTATTTGGTAAAAGGTGATACTTGTTCCTCTCTTCCTTGAAACCGGACACACAATAAAAAAATAAAGCTCAAAAGCCAGCCTACCAGGCCACACACATTCAACAATCCAACGTAAACAGCATGACAGGTCCTGCTCCTAACTAATAACATCAGGCTATTTGCAGTCTTATATCGATGGGCTATACAGGAAAGAGTTTAATGCTGGGTTGTTTAGCCTGAGATAAATGGATCATGTAGAGTGATCGTTTCCAACCCCATTCCCACGAACCAAATGTCTAATAATGTGTCTATTTCTTATTAACTATTAAGTCCAGTCAAACCCTGCTATCCGAAAGCGCTACGGATCCCAAAAAGCTAAATATCAAACGATATTTCGCTTGCCTTTTATTCGGTGGATAATTACAAGGTCACAGCTGTTTCGTTTCGAGTTATAACGACCCTGTACGGGAGGGTAGAGAGTGCCTGACGAACCAGATCCAGAACCGGAACCCAGAGAAAGTGACGCTTTCTTAAAACAAGAACGTAAGAAGCCACTGTTTTTGTATTTTACAGCCTGTGTGGCTGACCCATGATTCACCCCACAAGAGCTCCAGCCTTCACAACTCTGCGATTTGTCTTTAGGTGTGGAAAAAAAAAACGTCAGACTTTAGAGTCTCCTCCAAATATCTTCGAGACAGGGTGCCCAGTACTCCCAGTAAAACACAAAAGCCCCGGTTCTTGATGACTAAACACGGACACAATTCCCGATCGAAAAGGAGCTTTGTGACTCGCTTTGTTCTTTTCGAGTTCTTTAAGCAACAGTTTAGGTAAAGTTCTTCGTACCTGCTGATCGCGGGTGTTACTTGGTCACAGCAAAGACTGCCCGGGGCAGCGCCGCACTCGCGGGCGCACACATTTTCGGTTCCGCTGTGCGTTCATTTATCGGCATCGCCTTATCGTCATGCATTTAAATAATTGATTTTCTTGACCTAAATCGTCCACGTCCGCATCGCGATCCATCCATGAATCAATCCCACTGCCCCTCCCCTTCCCTCTCCTCCCCTCCCCTACTCCTAGGAGCAGTCTTAAATAGAAATAAATTAAATAAATAACATAAAAAAACCCACTTTCTGACAGCAAGTCCTCATCTCCAAGACTGAAGTAATCAGTTTGGTTTAAAACAACCCCAGGCGCTGTAGAACGTTGTCAGGTTTTCAGCAGCATCACATGTCAATCACATGAGCTAAGCAGAACACCTGAAACATCAGACGCCTGGCGCGCGCACGCACGCACACGCGCACGCACGCACACACACACGGACGCATCTCGCACATTATACATTCCACATCGCAAGCGAACGGCCTATAAATAACAGTAGAAAAAGATCCTACCATTGTCTTCGATGGAGAAATGGAAGGTGTCACTGGTGGCATTGTTCCCGTTTCGCAGAACATAGCATATGTGCATGTCATTGATGTCAGCTGAGGAAGAGATGAAGCAGATACATGAGTGGAACTGAGTGCCAGCAGCGCGCATCACATTCAGCTGAAAGAGCTGCCGTTAATAAACCCTTACACATCACAGCCGTCAGTTTAAAATCTGATCTAAGGTGCCTTTGGATTGCATCCCTAACCGCGTCACACGGAACATATCTGCTGCATTTCCTTCACGTTCGGCACATCTCTAACACGCACTGGCGTCCTCGTTTGAATCTGGTTCCTCACCGTGCTTTTTAAAAAAGTGGAAATTGATTGACAGTACGAATGAGAACGAATAAACGTATTTATTGACACACTCGCACTGTGATGTGAAAAGCCGATACTAAGCATGAGAGCCAGTCGGAGTTCTCATGCATGGATCACATGGTGAAGTGATTTTCAGTGAATGGTTACCATTCAGATCACCAATACTGTAAAGAAATAAGAAACCAAGGGATTACTAGGAATGTTTTAGTGGTCAAACGATACGGGTTTTAACGGCCAAGGCTGATATTTAGAGGAGACTGGTGGCCGATTATCCAGTATAATGCCAATGTCGTATTTTACAACTGATAGATATAATATAATAGATTGATATAATAATAATAAATGAGACTCAAGACTGAGGTAGCCTAGCGGTTAAGGTACTGGACCTGACCTGATGGTCGAGGGTTCAAATCCCACCTCTGCCAAGCTGCCATAGTTGTCCTTAACCCATGATTGCCGGAATTGTATCAGTTGTAAGTCGCTCTGGTTAAAGGCGTCTGCTGAATGACGTATATGCAAATTTTAAACACGCTGCAACGTCTGGTTTTTATTAAATATAAATGAACATTGCATTGATGGTTTCGCTGCACTTAAACAACATTTATTATCAGATTAAAGCATCTTCTCATTCCCGAAAAAGGTGTAAATCCCGGTTCCAGTTCAGAGCTGCAAACTTCTCAGAAATGTCAAGTCAGATTTGTTTCTATAGCGCTTTTTCCAACGGAGCATCGTCTCAAAGCAACATTGTAAGATCTTAAAAGACCAATCCCAAACTGAGCAAGCCTAGGGCGACAGTGGCAAGAAGAAAATCCCTAAATGCAGTAGGGAAGAAACCTTGGGAGGGACAAAGACTCAAAAAGTGTCCCTTGGTCGTAGAAGATATGCGTAACAATTAAATGAAGTTACCTAATTCTTACATTTATAGTTACGGTTTACATAAACAGCCGCTAGGTGCAAATATTAAAAGAGAAAATCTACTTAGAGAACATAAAACAACAGCACTTCTATTCTAAACGTTCATTTAGAATAGATAAAAAGCTAAAGCAAAAGCCTTAGGCTGCCATTTGATATGTCATTTTAGTACAACTAAATGACCATAAACAACATATTGTTGACCCACAAACTTGGATTTGTCACTCCTTAGTGCTTTTTCATTCCCATAGTTTAGGCTTTTCAGCCCGTTCTCCAGACTGAGGGTCAACTTGGGATCCCAGTGATGCTGCCAGATGCCGCATTCGTTATAGTGTAAGGGGAGGTTATAATAAACACTTGCTACTGTACGTTTTTTTCTGTTTTTAGTACTATATAAATATTTCTGGTCACACCCTATTGAGGAGTCTTTGTCGAGAAATAACTGCCTATATTCAGATGTCGAATCTAGTGGTGGCCTAAGACTTTTGCACAGTACAGTAAGAAACAGAATCATCTTTTTTTAATTTTAAATAAATAAGAATGAGTGAGAGTCAGCGTTCGTTCGGTCAGTGTTTCATGTATTAAAAGTGTAAGAGTTTCATGACTGGGACTGGAAGCTGAAAGGACAAAAAGCCTTAACTCCCGCTTGCTGGGACTGGTCCCTGTAAAAGTCACAAGTCTCCCTGGATAAATTCCTGTAAATCAATTCAGACAGAACGCAATCACCATCAAGGCAACAAGCGGGGGAATTATCCAGCGTTCTAACGGAGCTGAGCTTTTAAATCAACGCCTGCTGGACATAAACATTTTTGTGTCACGCAAATAAATGTGCAGTTATGAAAAACATTCAAGTTGGGCAGAAAGACTAATTAATCAATAATCGAGCCCCTTTATCTTCTCATTTCCTGCGGTGACTAGTTTCTCACCCCCATCACCCCCAGGTTCGTCTTTCCGCCTTTCCACCGATCATCCTCAATCACCCTCGTAACACTTATAGCTGTGGACGAGGTGAACATAAAAGTCTTTATCAGATATAGGAAATCTATTCGGGGTGTACTCTGCTCTGGCTGAATTTCACATGAAGTTTGGGGTTAGCTCGTTTATAAAGCACTAAAACCCCGACACAGTCACTGATTCAGAAGGTCAGGTCCATAAAGAACAGTCAGAGTTTTGCTGGTCCCAAGCCTGCCTGCCTCTCTCTCTCTCTCTCTCTCTCTCTCTCTCTCTCTCTCTCTCTCTCTCTCTCTCTCTCTCTCTCTCTC
>JAYJMA010116418.1:0-17761 GCA_036873895.1 Parotocinclus cabessadecuia
GCGCGCGAGCGAGAGAGCGAGAGAGAGAGAGAGAGAGAGAGAGAGAGAGAGAGAGAGAGAGCGAGCGAGAACACGATGCTTTAATACACCCCGAATCTTAGCTCTGTTTATACAGTCCGTCTCTTTTGCTATGAGATGATCTGCCTGAAGAGGAAGCCGAGCAGAGTTCATTATAAAATGAAACATGATTGCGAAAAAACGGGATCCGCCTCCAGTCAGAACAGCGCGCGGATCTTCTACGGGGGTCTCTGACTGCTAAGGACGGGTCTCCACGAGTAGAGGTGACATTTAGGGTTAAAATCTGAGATAAATATTACGGATAGGATCTTGTGCGTGATCTCGTATTTATCTGAGCTGAAGCAGGATCTTCACCAACAGTTCTTTCTCTGTGGATGATCTTCAGCAATGCATCGCGATGCGTGTTTTGTGCGCACCCAGAAATAATGGTTTTATATTCTTAACGGACCTGGATTTAAATGAATTACAGACGAAACCCAGGCAGTGAATATAAGAGGACAGCGGAAGGACGGGCTGGGATAAGAAGAGAAGTCTGGATGGATAAGCACTGGCATCTTCTCACTCAACACTTATATAAATACGAACGAGGCAGAACAATGTAATTGAATTTCAGCAGATTTCCTGCTGAAATCCTGATCTGGATTTGGTTTCATTCTGATACAGTTTGGATCTGGATGGTTATTAGACATAATGAAGAATAAGGCTTCAATTAAAGCGTGGCAGTTGAGATCTGTCTATTTCTATTGTTTGAATCTTCCTTCATGATATGCTATACTTGATACCGGACATTGCTCTATAGATGCTTCTGACTTAATTCATCACCTTGAGTTTAACTGGTTACTATACTATATTTTTTTGTATGATGGCAGTTTGATCATCTCCTAGACTTTAATGATGAGAACTCACATTTCAGTAAACATTGAGAGTGAATGGTTTTCTTTATGGTTTTGTAGACCCTTGTATTTTTACAGACTTGACCTTCTATAACAGTTTTGAAAGAGAAATCAACAGAAGCTGCACCATGCATCTGGGACTGGATGAGAGCAGGGAATGTCAGTACAATCAAATCTGCACGCATCACAACTCCTCACCCATGGAGACACTACACACAAAGAGGAGAGTCAAGAAAAAGTGGCAGGTCTTTCCAGGACGAAATAAGTTTTACTGCGATGGGAGGATCATGATGGCAAAACAGACCAGCGTGTTCTACCTCACCATGGCACTGATCCTGGTCACCAGTGGGCTGTTCTTTGCATTTGAGTAAGTCAAGCCTATGTTCTCTTGTGATTGGTTTTTAGTGATATCAGAGCTGCTTGGCTGGCAAAAATGGTGATTATTATATTGCTATTTATTAACATTATGTTCGTGCTTTTTTACTTTTCTCTACTTGTCCTCAGTACCTTGTAAAATATTTAAATAGTTTTATAGGCCAAGTTTGGACTTTCATTTGCAATGTATAGCAAAGGTGCACTCATTTTGGCATTTGGATATATTTCTGCTATATTTCCCACTCATACTTTTCTTTGGCATCAGATATCATCCTTCATACATGATCACACATCCAGAGTATATCATGGTGTTTTGTTCTTCTAAACAGCTATTCCTTTACAATATGGCATAAAATAGTGCTGCAATCCACACTGTATTCACTTAAATCATGTGCTTTGAATCCGGCGCATATCCTAGGAATTCTGGTTAAAAGGCAGAGCAATTATGTAGCCAGATAATTTTTTCAACTAAAACAATGTATTAATTATTTATGTAGTAAAACTTAATTGGAAATGAAAGCTACTGATATAATGTAGATTTCAATATCCAATTAGTTACTTCTTCCTGTTGGAGTGCAGGCTGGTAAAACATCATAAACACTAGGCTACCACAGTAACATGATTACATCATTCAGCCTCAAAAGCGACATTAGTCCCAAATGGATCAACATTTTTTCTGCATGGAGCATAAAATGATGGGTTTGACAACATTATGGCTTGATACAGATAGCACAGTAAACTGTGGAACAAACTTGGGAATATGATACTGAAAATCTAGTGGATTCCTGGCATCAAAATTTCTGTATTGTTTCTGGTCTCTGTATCTATTTCAGCGAGTTACCTTCCAGGTTTGCCAGGGGCAAGTGCCTGAGTCTCAGTGCTTTTGGGGCTGGTGGGTGAGACTGAGTCATGTGACTGGAACAAGGGTGATTAGCCAGAGCAGAATATGTTACATTAATGCTTTGAAATATAGTGTTAACCTTATAAAATATAGCAATAAGCACTGCATGCTGTGATAAAGCATATAGTGTATTGTAAAATAATTCTTGCATGATCTTCATTGGTAGTTCGCTCACTCAAACCTATAAGTCAAATTGTAATGCAGAGCTGAGCTAAGTTTTGGTCAAGGATTCAACAGACATGGGATTGAATACCACAACTCTCAGGTTTCAAACTTTGAAACCACTATATAGACAATAGACAAGCATTTGGGTTTCGTTCACCTTCATTGGCTAGCAGGAGCAGTATGACTTAAAGCTGAGCTCACACTAAAGATTTGTTTTAAATAGTAGTAGCAGAAGTGCTTTTGTGAAAATATGATGTACCTCATTACCACATGTGACCTGGAGAAGGTGTGATGATTCAGGGATCACTCAGCAAAAGTTTGTGGCTTCAAATTAAGGCTTAGACCCCAAATTATAAGTGTTCGGGGTTTAGATCTTGCTCAAGAACAAGTCCCAAGCAGTGGCAAGTTGGCAGAGGCAGTATTTGAACCATGGATCTTCTAACGTTTAAATTTAGTAGACACATTTATTTACTGGCACTTACAGCTGATACAAATTTTACAATACATGCCACTGTGGGTAGCCTGGTTGATGTGGGACTGGTCCATTGTCCAGTACCACAACCACTACAGTCACAGTGGTTTTAAAGCCTTGTGTTTTTTAAAATGTAACATAACTTAATTGGCCAAAAACTAAGTTATTCTGTTATTTTATAGATTGATTGTCCACAGCTTGGGTGGCGTGGCAGCTCTGTGGGTAGCATCCATTGCTTCATAATGGGATGGTCCTGGGTTCAGTCCCAAATGGAGTAACCTGGGTCCTCTTTGTGTGGAGTCTGCACATCCTACTCTTATATGTAATCTCTGTGGGTTTACTCATCACTTAATTCCATAGATATGTGTGTTATGTTAATTGGAGTTAATTAAAGTGTATGTACCCTACAAAACACTGGCACTCTGTATAAAATAAATGTATTCCTAACAAAATTCATAATATGAAGCAATAAATCAGTTTACCAACTTTCTGCCCCCTTGGAACAAAGTCTATAAAGAAAGGGCTTGTCAGATTTCATGGAAAACCTGACTAACTTTCACAAGGACCTGACCTTAACTCTGAAGTTGTACATTTGATTTTTCACTGAAACCTCTCCTATAATCGAGTTTAGTATTTCTAGCTCATTTCTAGCTCTGTCACAGATTAAGCCTGTAATTTACTGTAATATAATTATATAGTCTGCAGACAAACTCAATAAAAAGTCATTATAGAATAGGACTAAATCTGTGTCCAGAAATATCTCTGTATTTGAAGATTAATTACATAATTTGCGGTCACTCACGAATGCAATTCAAAGTCGTAGGGTGGCCATGACCGAACCAGCAACAGGGTGCTAGTCTATCACAGGGCACCTGCGCACCACATTCACACGTGGACATTTGAGCTACTGGTAAATAATCCAATACCTAAACCACTTTTACAGGTATATGAGTACTGTCCAGAAGGTCAAGTGCTCAAGTCCTAGCTTGACCAGTCTGCTACTGATGGCCCTTGTGCAAGTCATGGAGTGTTGTTTTGTACCACATTATCATCTGGTACAGTTTCTGCTAATAAATGTTACTGTAGTAAATGTAGATATCATCTGTTAGTTTCCACTTGAATAAAATTACAAAAATACTTGCTTTTAAATGTACTTAAGATGAATAGTAAAATTCCTGTAATGTAACAAAGGTTATAAAGTTAAATGATTACTTTTTGCTAAAAAAAATCTGATACTCTCCTCTGTCTTTACATATAAATGTAGTGAAGTCGAAAGTTTACAGTTTTATTTTGAACCATAGTGCAGTGAAAGTGTATATATAAAATAATAAAATAATAGAAATTCTAAAGTAAAGCTGAAATACTTGATAAATGATAACTAAGTACAGTACTTGAGTAAATGTAAAGTGGAACCTTAGAATTTGAATGTTTTTTTTCAAACAATGTGGAATTAGGACTTACACTGGTTACACACTGTCTGCTTGTCTGTAAATGTAGATTCCCTTATTTGGGCAGTAAGCTTAAGGTATATGAGCACAGGATTGCAAGATGAGAATCTATCTAAGAACTATCTGGTCATTTAAATGATTTGGATTCCTATGCATTTACATGTATCTGTGACCTACAATGTTTGAATTCCTCCAGCAGACTATTTGAGAGCAGTAGGATCTTGTGTTGGTCACTTTTTCTGAATCTACTCAAAATAAGTTACTTATCCTTTTAAGAATGTTTTGTTATTTTACCCGAGGCTGTTATTTGGCCTGAAACATGCCACGCTGTGTCTCATAAATGAACCTATTAAAGTCTCACGCATCTCAGAGATTTTTAGTTGCGTAACTTGTTTTAGATGTCTGTTTCTTGTTTAGCAGTTTGGTTTTGGGGTCAAATTAGTCATCATTGCACTAAAGTCACATTTTCTGTTTAAACCTTTAGTCATGGTGATTTATGCTGGTCTATTCTTTCACTTGTTTGGCACCTATTTAGAAAATAATGATGTACACTGATACTGTTACTGCACTCGTTTCCACTTGTAACTAATTCAAGCCCATTTTATTAGCTATTTAGCATAAGCTTTTTAGCATGCTAACTTGGCTGTTATTTATGTCCCAAATTGTGTAGTATCCTAGATAATGTTAGAGTTCTAATGACTGACTATTGTGTTTGCACTCATTTGACAAACAATGTAATAGAGTAGCTATGCAGCTTTGGCTACAGTCAGAATGGATGTTCTGGTTTACTTCAGCGCTTCTGTGTCACTGTGAACTACAAAATTGAGAGATACTTTAAATATGAATGTTTATTGACAAGTTCTTCATAAATGTGAATCACTAAGGAAGCCACATTCCAGCTTGATTCAGAAGTCAAATCTGAATGATATATAGCTGTGATATATGCAAGCTAACACAGTTTACACAGTCATAGCTCACCAGCCTGCTATTATGGAATTTCAGAAGGACCTTTCAAGCTCACATACTGTATTTATGCTTTTACATATATTGAATCTAGCAAACGTGCCTCCTTTACACTTAATTTTAGATTTAAAAATGTACCATTCAAGACATTTCATTCACAACGGACAGATTTTTCATTTATTCCTTTATTTCTTCCATTATTTCTAAACAATAAATGCAGTATTCATACCAATAGACAGTAAAAACATGAATGAGGAGCTGAAAATGGTCCAGTAACAAAGTGTATGTGATATTTTCCATTCATCTAACTACAGCCTTTCACTGATGTTATATTTGATTACATTCATCTGAGCATGCCAAAATAATTCCTGTACAAAAGACACAATGATTTGCCAATAGTACTCTGAAAAGTTTCATTTATTTTTATTTATTTATTTATTTATTTTTTGCAATAAATTGGTGGGCACCTTAACCTAAAGTGACATACAGGTGAACAGAACACTGATTGATTGTTAGCTTGAGCAGCTAAATAATTCAAATAATCTAGCATTTTCAGTATGAGATTTAAACCCACAGCCTCCTGGTTGCTTTCATACATGAAATTTTGTGCTAGTGAAGATTAAGAGATTTGTGCAACTCAGAGTTTCCAGCATCCTAATACATACACAACCCACTTTCCACACCACAACTTTTGTAACATGGCAGCCTAGCCTTCCTGTTTCCTTGGTAACAGTTTCCTCTTCCACTTCTAAACAGCCGATGTCTCCTAGGAAGCACAAGGGCAGCCTGACCATGGTACGATGTGGCACCCGCCAGCTGCATCATGCTACTATAAATGGTAATAAAAGTTGCAAAAATTGGCTCATCATGCTGTTATGGGCGGTAATTTGTGCTGTGACACGCAACACCACAGTCGCGGTTTACAGATTTAGACTTCAGAAAAGTGTCGAGGGTAAGAGGGCTGTGAAATTTGATAATATTCTATCTATGGGATATAGACAAAGTATATATTTTGCATATGAGCTATATATTCATAAATAAACAGTAACCTTCCATTTTATCCACTTGCCATTACTTTTTGTTTTTACTAAATCACTGACACCATTATCACTTTATTAGGTTTACCTACTTTTTTCTACATCCATTGTCCATTTTATCAGGTCCACTTACAATATAGAAGACTGTTCTCCATCTGTGCTGAGAACAATCTATCACCCAAATAACATGGTAACTGTGGGAATCCTGACTATTAGAGAACAGAGTAAAGGGGATGAACAAAGTATGCAGAGAACCAGATGGACTACAATTTGTAATTTTTTAAACAAAGTGCTTCTATATGGGAATGGATCATTTACTTTTCTTATTTCAATTTAGCCATGCATGTTCATCAGTTCATGCTTCTGGACATAATCAGTGGGATTGGGAGGCGTACTTAAAGGCATCTATGACGTCATCAAATCATGTGGATTTTGACATACTGTGATGAGAAATCAAAATAAGCTCTGGTGGCTCAAAGCTCCAGAAAACTTGAGTTCTGACCTGGCTGCTGTATGTGTGGAATTTGACTGTTCTGCCCATGTCTTTATGGGTTACCTTTGGATAAACTGGATTTCTTTAATGTTCCAAATATGTTTGGTCAATTGGCATCTCTGACGAGTTGAGTGATGACAATTAGCTATTCATTCTTCATAGTCTCATGTTGCCATCGGCCAGTCAGCAGTTCCAGCAGTGAATCACATTTAGGGACCAGATTTTGCATTTAGCAAGCAGGAGCCCATTAAGTAAATACACTCCTCTGAATCAAGGGTGACAGTGTACTACTTTTCAAAATGTTCTGAAATCACTGAGACTAGTATAAGCCATTCAGTCCTTCCAATGATGTTTGTTTGTTTGTTTATTTGGTTTATTTAATGTCGCCATTGGCATCAGTGGCCATCTCAGCGACACACACAAGGTTATATCCATACACAAGTTCATCTCAAGACTAGTCATATAAATACACATAAGTCAATGCCAATTTAGAGTAATCAATTTACCTAACACATCTTTGGACTGTGGGAGGAAACAAGAGTACCTGGAGTAAACCCACGCAAACACAGAGAGGACATGCAGGCTGCACACAGAAAGGACCCAGGTTGCTCCACCCTGGGATTGAACCCAGGACCTTTTTGTTGTGAGCGCTATCCACTAAGCCACCGTGCTGCTCGTTCCAGTGATGTACCTTGATGCATAGACATAGCATTACCATGGAAACAGATGAAACCCTATACAAGTTGATCTACACTCAGTCAGATTCTTATTTGTCAGTGCCATGTAAGCTCATTGTGAGGTCTTGTTTATATCATCTGGATTAAAATAGCTCTGCTACAAATCGAAACCATGTTTGAGGGGATATGTCCCTCCTATCACCCAGAGGAAACTACACCCAGTGCTGCATTCAATTGCACTTAGAAGTCAGATATTTAAGAGCCCTAATTCTGTACTTCTCTAAACCCAAGGGTACATGCATGCCCTCAGCAAACATAGTTTTTAACTGGATAATAGTAATTTGATTTTACATTCAATTATAAATTGTTATTGTCAAGAAAATGGACAAACTCCTTAGTATGTACTTAGTGCAAATACAGTAGTGTAACATCTGTGGCCCTTTCAGTTCTCTTTGGAGCATTAATCAGAGGTAAGGAATGCTATATAGAATTCAACACCAACAAGACAAATTCCAGCGACCATTTAATTACAAATTTCCAAATCAGATGGGATCTTTTCTGAGGTTTGGGGTACACTGTATGGCTAAGACCATGTGTACACCCTGTAAAATTAGTGACCTCTGTTATTTCAGCCACTTTGACTGCTGACAGCAGGGAGGGCTCTAAGATCAGAGTTTTATGGGTATTTTTAAATTTTGCACTGTCAATCCTACACATCTCATGTTTTGGATAGGGGAAACTGGAAAGTCACAAAAAAATCATAGAAAACCTCCTTTAATGTTGAGCCTGTGAGCCATACTGTTTGTGAGGCATATGTAATCTATGTAACATTAGAATTAAACTGAGTTTATAACTGCAAAAAATGTGGGTATATTTCAAAATGAATATAATGTGTCACGTTGTTCAATTATGCAAATGAGATGCCAACTCAATTATGGTGATTGATTGCCAAATGACATATTCATGGGGGTGAACAGAATCCTGTTAAACTGGACAAAGGTGCCCCCACAATGACTGTTCAGTATGGTCACCCAAAAAACACTGACAGTGATAGGGCATGGACAAGATTAGATTGTCCAGCAATTCTTGTGGGATCCTCTACATATTAATTTTGAAATATCCCCACATTTTTGTGAGCAGTGCATTTAAATTTTAGTAATAGTTCAAATAAAAAGAAACTAAATTTTAGAATTGTTGCAGAAGGGGGGTGGTGCTACATACTAATACCCGTGTTTTTTTTGGTGCAGCTTTTTGGATGTCTAAAAACATATAGCTATATAGTGTAGCATATTTCTTTAATGCTTTTGCCCCACTATAAGTATGAAGGGTTTGGGGGATCCAGGATCTATTTCCAGAAAACACAGGGTGCTGTCGCAAGCATGCCCTGGATATGGCACCAGCTCAACACAGGGCTGGGTAGGAGTTTCTGTCTCCAGCACCAATAGATGATATCTTAATGACCTTTCCTCACTCAGAATAGTCAGTTGTGTCTGCATGGCATGCATGAATCCACTGGTATACACTGATGGGACTCAAACCTGAATCCCTATAGTGGTGGACTAGCGTAAAAGACTACTGTGCCATCTGAGCTGGACATATTTATGGTTGCATATTTAACTTTCTCAGTGGCAGTTCAGTGAGCATTCAGATCCATTTTCAAATCCGAGGTCGTCTGAGTACAGCAGACATTTTCCTACACTTATTTAACCCCATTATGGCTTCTAAATACTATCTATATCATCTATATTTCACTTTGGAAGCACTGTGTCAGATCTCCTGTCAAGGATATAAGTCATGTGAAGTCAGAATCGCATCAGAAAGAGCCTTTGAGCAAGGCTATGTATGAACTCCCATGACCAGATACACTGTCTAATAAAAAGAGATGAAAGAAATAGCAGCCAAGATGAAGGTCTCCTTGAGTCCCCGAAATCCCTTTAGTTGTAATACCAATAGTAATGCATGGTAACAGCTGAAGGTGAGTTGATCAAGGTGGCCTCAAATACTCTAAAGATATGCAGCTCTTCTTTTAATGGCGTTGATAGTGTAGTATATGCCTACACTATACACTGCAGAACAACGATCAAACCAAATTATTCTCTAAATACAAGTGCAACAGCGTTCAGTTTGACCAGTGGTTCTCTATCTTTCTATCCATGGGCCAAAAAATCCAAAAGCTGGTCTTTAGGGCTGAATCTGAGCATTCGTTTAATTGTACCACTCAAGTACAGAACTGCGAGCAGCAATTCTGTGCCTCGTGTCTAACTTATTGTAAACATTTAATGAACAGTATATACAAGGTGGGCAAAAATACTGGAGCACTCACACATTACACCTACAGGAGCTTTTATGACATTCCATTCTAAATCCACATGCATTCATTTCCATTGATAAGAGCTTCCACTCTTCAGGAAAGGCTTTTTGGACTGTGTCTGTGGGGATTTTTGTTGATTTATCCACTAGAGCATTTGTAAGATCAGATACTGATACTGGATGAGAGGGCCTGTTTATTCTAGTTCTCATCTCAAAATGTTTTTATGGGGTTCGGGTCAGGGCTCTGTGTAGTCCAGTCAAATTCTTTAACACCAAACTCACCTGTCATGCCAACGTTTACACTTTGTACAATCCAGTCAGGCAGGTAAAGTTCTCCTGGCAATAAATGCAGGGCCCATATTTAACTCAGTTGTACCTGCATTTCATCCACATAGTTCATGTTTTTTTTCTTTCCACTGTTGCCTCAGGCTTGTTCAGTTAGGGCTTTGAGCATAGATATTTTTCAATGCTTTATTGTTTAAAAAAGCAGATAAACAGATAAATAGACAATTTATTTACAAGTATATGCAACTTAACTTTAAAAAATGACCCTATTTTCAATTCTGGTCTTCTTGCACTTATTAACAGCTACCAAACTGAGGGAAACTTGAAGCCAGATGTTTTAATCTGTTACATAAGCACATTTCCTGGATATTCCCATCCTAAGCAGCTACAAAGGAAGTAGCCTTCCTCAAGGGCTTAACTGTGGCTGATTTTTGAGGCGGCACTGCATCAAGGACCATCATTCCACATTAGCTGATATATTACATTGGCAAACCTTTGCCGAGAACTACAAGCAAGTTACCCATGTCTAGAAGCAGTGTTGACTTCCATGGGCTGGAAAGTATCTAGGATAAACCATCACACTCATAGACTATTTTTCAAGATATACTTCTTTAAAACATGTGCTTTGGACCAAATGAATGAGGAAATTACATCTGCAATTAAAAAAGTCAAAGTAAATATGTTTTATATGCATTTTAAATACTGTCAACTTTTTCCGATTTGGGGTTGTAAAAGATGCTCAATCATTAGGAGAGGGAGAATATGCTGTTCACAAAAATTAGGGGATATTTCAAAATGAAATATCCCATAATTAAATATCGCTATTATTTTTGTGAGCAGTGTAGTCTTGAGCATTCAGAGAGCAGGGTTAATTATGTTCTATGGATGACAGGGTTAAATCTAAGATAACTGCACCATTCTCAAAGTAAGGGTAGTGGTGATGCCAGGACTTCAGGTGTCCCTTTCAAGAGCCCTTGACATTTTAGTGTGAATGTCACAGGAGAGCTAGTTGAAACCATGCTATATGATATGAATCTGATGAGGAATCAGGTCTGAAACGTACTCTGACAGCAAAACTCATATATAAGAACCGCTATAAAACAGGCTAGACATGCCAAGCAATGTTATACAATCTACAGTATTCAACAGTGATGCTAATGTTAGCATACAGTATATAGAATTTATGTTTAGCAGACAGGATAAAGTTGGCTGAAAATGCATAGAATGCAGTGAGATTACTTGGCAGTGTTACATTTAGTGCCATTTAGTCTTTTTCTGTCTTGTCTTTTTTGGAAAATGCCTAAGGAAATGTGTAACCTATGCTGCATGACACCAGCTGATCAGCATGGCCATCGAGCTTCATGAAGAATGCTTCAGTTTCTCACAAGTATACAGAAAACATTACAGAATAGAATACTTTCTCCAGCCCTATAACTATATGTTGCAGAAACACTTACTGCACTTAGTTTTTCATTTTCACTTTGGTGACTGTTTGGTCACTGTGGTTAGTGTATGCTTGTAACTTAGTGTTAAGGATTATTGTCATACAAAAACTTAAAAAAATAATGAAATAATGGGGAAAAACATGGTAGTTAGAATTGAAAAGGGATGCCTGTAACCTTTTATTGAGTGGGCAAACTGTCAACAGTCTGGCCCACTTCTTGGCAGTATATGAAAAAGTACAGAACAGAAGAAGTCCTACAGGTATAAAAATATACAGTTAAATCTGCATACTGCACTTAGTTGTCCATCTTCACATTATCCCATTAAAGACCTATTCATCTCTACAGGCATGTTTATCATACATTTTTCACCTAGAGCTTGAAATGTTAATGCAAAGGACGACAGACCCTTCCATTTAGTTTCCATAGGTGAATGTCCAGGGAATTTGGTGATTTTGAAGTGGGTCCCAGTAATTCTGTCTAATAATCTGTTTTTTTCATACGGGCATAAAATAAATAAGGGATGACTCCACATTATCATTGGACTAACAAAACCAATAGAGGTATATATAAAATGTAGGGTTTAGTTATTTAGATTTGTTCTTTCATCTGCATAGAATTGTAACTAATCTGCTACCTGAATATACTTTGTTCTGAATAATGGTTTGGACAGGCAGCATGTCGATTACTGGAACTCATACTGAACTTAGATTTCCATTTTCACTTCACATTAATCTTCAAAGACATGTTTACAATACAGTTTTTAACCTAGAGCATACAATGTTCATGCAACAAGAGACAGACCCTTCAATCCAGTGTCTTCATCAATGTCTGATACCTTTGTCTTATCCAGTTGCCCATTTCTGG
The DNA here is from genome assembly GCA_036873895.1 of Parotocinclus cabessadecuia. Taxonomy (NCBI): domain Eukaryota; kingdom Metazoa; phylum Chordata; class Actinopteri; order Siluriformes; family Loricariidae; genus Parotocinclus; species Parotocinclus cabessadecuia. The sequence goes on from JAYJMA010116418.1 coordinate 12,347, forward strand.
CCTCCAATCTGAGCCCAGCCATCCCAGTCATCGGAGGTGTGCTCTTCCTGTTCGTCATGTTTATGCTGCTCCGAGCAAGTTTCAGTGACCCGGGCGTTCTGCCTCGAGCTACTCCACAGGAGGCGGCTGATGTAGAGAGACAGATAGGTAAGCTCTGGCTAAATAACTCAGGTCTTTGTTACTGTGATGAGAATCATATGATGCGGTTATGGGGCTGTGGTAAATCACTGCTTGCCAGATAATGCCGTTTCACTTTACTTTCCAATCCAGCATCCCTGTTGCACCTAGACTGTCTTGTAGTTTTCCTGACTGTAAAAACACAAGCATAAAATCAATATATGCATCTTTATCGCTGTCATAAATGAATCGTTTTAATTACATTTACATTATATTTACATTTACTGATTTGGCAGGCACTTTTATCTAGATTAACTTTTAAAACATGCAAATAGGTGGTGGTGTTATGATAAGGGCACATATAATAGCAACTACTAAGAACATGAGGATAAGTTCAAAACATACAAAGAAAGATCACATATAACAGCATTGCGGAGGATAATTAAGGCTATTATTTGAAAAGGTGTCTTCAGTGGAGGAATGTTAGACTTTCTGGGTGGTGTGGGAACTTCATTTCACCAATGAGGATCCAGGACATTGAAACATTAAACTTTGTAAAGTTTCAAGAAAACCATGAAAAGTTTTGCAGACATGGGTCCATCTTATTCAAAAGATGTACCAGGTGCTTTGAAGCTGAAGGCCTGAGTTGGTGAGCACTCAATCGAAGGACGTAAAGACTGTGGTATCTTAGGGGTTAAGGTATTGAACTATAAACCAAAAGGTCCTGGGTTCATGTGCTGCCAAGCACCAATGGGTGGGTTCTTACGCATGGAAGGTAATCCACAATGAATTGGGTTGTAATTTAACTTTGGATAAAGCTGAATAACTGAATGTTAATAACACAGCAGAACCATTTAGGTCTGGAAAGCAATTACAAGAGTTTTAAGCTTGATCCTGGCTGAAGCAAGAAGTGGAGACTCTTTAGTGGGTAGTCAACCAGAGAAGCAGCAGCATTCTGAACGCTCTGTAGTGGAGTAATGGAACATGAAGAGAGAGCAGCACTGGATATATTGTGCAAAATGGTTATGAAAAATTCCTTACTTTAGCTTTATCATTCAGTTTATTTAAAAAACTGGTGTAAATTATACAGTATATAAGGAGGTGGATCAGTAGCACCAATGGCTACAACTGGCTTGGCAGTACTGGTGGCTGTTGCCCTCTTCTTCCTTAACTTTAAACATATTTAGAGTAATGATACCATATACACACAAGCCGACCAACTAGCATACAGAGAATAATCACATTCATACAGAGGCTAGAGAGAAGCACATAGCTAATACTTGATAATCCAGAAAAAGACACCAAGGACAACCTGAGTGCAGCAGAAGAGTTAGGATCATAACCAATAAGCATGGACTGGCTAGTGACAATAACAAGACCCATAAATGCCACAAAACGAACCACGGAGAGACACCCTGTCTGACAGAGGGTCATCTACTAGGGCACTCCCTAGACAATTTATCCCACTTGCTGAATATCCTTCAACCAGTTTAATAATTTCTGAATGATGGCTGTGTTAAATTTAAACTTTATGAATTGAAGCATAGATATATCTATCTCCTTTACATGTAAACAATAGTTGCTGCTGTTGTTTGAATGGAATTTTTTTTCTCTTATGAGCTGAAAATATGTTAAAATAAGATAAAGTGTATGGTGAAAACACGAGACAGGCTAGTCATTTTAGTGCTCACCACCACTAAAACGCTTATCCCAGAATCACCCCTAACTTGAAGTCTGGTTAGGTTGACACACTGCCAGTCAGAGCCTTCATAGGCCCTGTTTCAGCTAATTTATCTTTTCCTTGGGTGTAATGTGATTGTAGACCAGTTCTGCAACCAATTTGCTATATTTGTTATCTGACAAATACTCATCACTGAGCTAATTGTCCATATAAAATTAGTCCAGTTCAAAATGGCTTTATGGTAATGTAATCAAAACCTGATAACATCTGTTTTTAGAAGCTGCAAGACAAGTCTTGTGAGGCATAAATGGAGCATGACTTGACAAAGTAATCGTCTTCAACACATCGCTAGCGAAAGCCACATTATTGGTAAAGTCCTACGTTACGCAAGCTTCTCAAACATTATATCTAGAATGTCAGATGTTGGTCAGACACTGTGGTCTGTGAAGAGTATGTGAAGATGTGAATCAACAGATGTAGTGTTGTGAAGAATAGGTCAGAAGAATGATGTCACAGAGTTACATGATGACATTGTCAAATTTACTATGGAGACCAGGGAATGCAGGGATTTGGCACATGCTTACATGTAAGTTCTCCACAGAATTTGGGGTACTTTGGTCAGCAAAATCACTGGACCTCAATTTAGCTAAACTCAATGGAACTTATGAAATTATATGGAACAGCATGTGAAGTTGTAGCTGAACCACACACCTGGGTACAAAAATAGTAACTTGACTGGAAATCACTGTTACAGTGAGGAAAGCCAGTGGTGGCTATTGACCAGAGGAATAAGGTTTTGTGCAGTTTGATAGCAAGCAATCTGCCGCCACTGGGCTCTTAACTGAACTGAACTGAAGACTGAATTAATTTGACCTTAAAACAGTTAAATCTTAACAAGCATTAGACTTGAGTGAGGTAAAACATGAGTGCAGTATTATCTGGGCAATTATTTTAATAGAAGACTGTAGAGATTACAGAAAAATTAAAGGCAAATACATTTAAAGCAACTCTACAGACTCAATTAAGAAACAGTACACTGTAGACGGTTACTTTAATCCCAGTGCAAACTCAGCTTGAGCTCTTCTTCCATGGTGCTTTTTAAATTTCTTATTCACTTAAATTTCATGCTGCTATTTTCTGCACAAGTTGGATGGGTTTTGTTGTAGGACGACGCCATTTGACCTCCTTTGCACATCTAGCAGGGCTCAGTGGTGTGCTGAGTGATCTACAGAGACTTCTCGTCGAGGGTTTCCATTATCTTCTCCCATCTCTCTATGTATAATTTATGTTCGTTGTTTTACTGGCCGCGTCTGATGATGTTTAATATGGAAACCCTGGTGAAATATTAATACTTAATGTATACAAGTCAGTGATAATTTCCCAGGTTCAGTCCCACATTAGCTAATATAACAGAACTGGTTAGCGTGTTTTTATTGATCTCACCTTCTTTGTTGCAATTGCACATCACATGTGACCCTGTTTTATACCAATTCTCTCAAACATTAGAGAGTCCTACACTGTGTTTCTACAATTTTACCCAGATATATTCTATTTAAGTGAGATAAAAACAAAAGCCAATATCTGCTAACTGACTGACTCTCCTACACATGGTTTATTATAATGGGAAGCGCAGATTACATAACACTAAATCCAGATACTATCATTAGAACCAAAAATAGGGTACTGTAATGTTGCACGCTTTTTTCTTACATCAACATATTTCCCCTGGTGCATTTTTGCTCAAGTTTCTGCATTAGTACTTAATAATATTACTCAGAGAAAAATATTAGATTCCTATTTGAATATGCGTAAACCTTATACAGGAGACTTTATACAGGTATTTATTTTGTTATATGGCTAGGTTACTGTGGTGGCCTAGCGGTTTACGAAACTGGACTATGGACCAAAAGATTCAACGTTCAAGTCCCATCCCAGATCTGCCATTCTGTCCCATTTTTTTTTTGAGCAAAACATTTAACTCACAATTGCTTTAATTGTAAGTTTGTATTTATAGTAAGTCGCTCTGGATAAGAACATCGTAAAAGACATTTGATGTTTATGTAATCATATAATAAAGAAATATGCAAGCTACATGTGCCAAAAGCCAATGGCAAGTCTGAAGGACTTACAAGTCTTTCTAGATTAGAGTGGTTTGTGCCTGTGGCAACAATCTCACAAGCTTTACACAAAACCGGTTTGCATGGCAGGTGACAGGTGGAATTAAGGTAACATTAAACAGCTAACATTAAACAGCACCTTTTTCATAGATAAATAAACATTTTAAACTCAACTTTACAGCATCTTTTTATAACACATTAGCTATATTATGGCTGGCACATGTGCAAACTGCTAGGTATCAGAACGTCAACTTAATGTACCGTCTTTGGCAACATCAACTGTTCTTATTACACTGGCTCTTACTTCACGCTAAGTAAAGCAAATTGCTCTAAATAATATACACATGCTGCTTAATATGGTAATTCTACCCCATTATTCATACACTGGTTTATTCACTAAAGGAAATCACTTTGACTTGGCTCAGTGATGTTTAGCTTGGTTTTGCTGTAATGATGCTCAGTGGATAAAATACCCCATGCTACTCTGGTAATAATGTGAAACGCTGTTCACATGCTTCTTGGCCCCAGGGTTCTGTTTTTCCCTATTGAAACAGCCATAGGGATAGCTAAGAAAAGTACAGTTTATTGCAGAAAGCATGTCTAAGTAGATTTCTTTCTAATCTAGTTTCGTAGAACCCATGGAAGCATAAATCATGGCACAGTCTGATTTCATTAAAATTATGCTTCACACATCCTTGTTAACATTCTCTCCTGATTTCCTGAAGTTAATTATTTTAAAGATTAGAAGTTGTTTCATGCTTTATACACATAATGTGTTCAAATGAAAAGGGTAGAACGATTTATGAATTATCACGATAGCAGCTCATTTGCATCGCATAATTAAAAGTATTATCAATATTCATACTCAGCATCACACTCAAACCCTGCCCAAAAATAATTCTGTGTTTTTACTCCCAATCAGAGATACTCCTGTTAAGTCAAATGCTGTGGCTGAGTGTTTGGGAGGAGCGTGACTACCTGTTTTCGGCAGCTTGAGGGAATAAGCCTTCCCACAGGGAGAGTAAAGACTGCCGTCTAGCAAATTAATTAATGAAGTGTAACTGTAAAAATTAACGTGCTTTCTTACATTCCAACACACACAGTCAGATCTTATCGTTATTTCACGCACACGCACACACACACACACACAAACACACGTCAATTGTCTAATCCTGGTGAGGCATTTCCACATACATAATGATTGCTGTAGCTAAATAATACTTAGCCTATACTAACAATAACCCCAGTAACCTAAAGCAAATGTTTTGGCTCTTTAAATATTTTAAAATAAGAGACAATTTCTGTTAAAAAAAGCAGTTAAAGAAGTGAGGACCAGTCCTCAATGGTAAACATTTTGGGTTTTGCTGTCATTGTAGGGACATTTGGTCCACTCAAGACAAGGTACACGTAACTACGCACACACCCATGCATGCACACACACACACACACACACACACACACACACACACACACACACACACACACACACACACACACACT
>JAYJMA010116427.1:0-17761 GCA_036873895.1 Parotocinclus cabessadecuia
ATTTGACGTGGCAATCGGCATCAGTGGCCATCTCAGCGACACACTCAAGGTTATATCTACACACAATGTTAAATCAGAGCTAGTTACACGCACACAAACCAATTTTAGAGTAATGAATTAACACGTCTTTGGCCTGTGGGAGGAAACCGGAGTACCAAGAGTAAACCCACAGACACAGGGAGGACATGCAGACTCCACACAGAAAGGACCCAGACTGCTCCAAGCAGGGATTGAACCTAGGACCTCTTTCCTGTGAGGCAGTGGTGCTACCCTCTAAGCCACTGTGCCACCCATATGAATGTATAGAAGTAACCACAGGCTACACTTCAATATAAGGTTACATGTGAATTATGAGCTTTAATATTTTAATAAAAAACAGAATACCATGACAGATCAGTCTTACACTGTCATCTGCAAAAGGGTTTACGGTGCTTGGCTGCATTTAGGCTTAATCTCTAGGGTTATGACATTTGAAACAGAGTTTCTTTGTGCTTCAGCTCCAGAGAGAGAACAAGAGAAAGGGAGAATCTTAATGACTGTATATAACGTACTTTGTGCACAACTCTCTTTCTCCTTAATATTACTTTGTCTACTTATTATTAATATTGATCTTATGATCTATTATTCAGCAACTTCAGCATCTCTTATTGTTAAGCCTCTCCATTTAATCCAGGATGGTGTTGAATATACACTGCTCACAAATTAGTGGATGTTTTCTATAAATGTTGGAATGAACCGAAGTGAAACTAAATTAAAAGAAAACCCACACTGACAGGGAGAACAAACTGCGCACAGGTGGAATGTGCTTCACAAATCGATCCAGGGATCTTCGGAGGTATGAGGCGACAATTCTAACCACTTGCTCGGTCTGCACCACTTGCAAGCGTGAGACAGATATTGGCATAGCACTTTTACCCTCTTAAAATTTGTTGGCAGCCTACCACCCTACTAACATTTTCCCATGTGCCTGTCTAGCACATTGATTAATCATTTACAGTCTATGCTGGAAAAAGGCGAGATTTAAATCTCTGGAGGTCTGACCTTATGCCCAAATCAATAATTTTAGAGGATTTTGGAAGTAGAACTATAGTAATCCATGAAGCTGATAGTCTACATAAGCAGTCCTGAATTCCTGGGTGTTTATCAATCCATAACAAGGCAAAACAGCTACACATTTGCTACTTTCACTACAATTGGGAAATATTCAAAAGGTCAAACCAAGTGCACAATAGACACAAAGTTCCTGCTTAGACCCCGACAAACCTGCTCATGATCACGCAAATTTCTTTATGGATTAAGAAATGCTCCCTGAAGGGAAACCCAGTCCATCATATGGCCTCATAAAAACATCCTAACTTTTACATTGCAAATCCAGCCCAGGGTTTAAATTGAGATCCACAGAATTCAATGAATAAAGTTGTAAAAATAACAATTATCTGGAACATCCTAATGCTCAATTTCTCATGCTCGGCTTGAACTTTAACAGGTTGTGTTGACCATGTAGACATTCTTAAATGTATCAAGTTGCTGCCATGTGATTGGACAATTAGATATTTGTGGTAATGAGCAGCTCAACATTATTTTTTAAAAATTAAACTTGATACAGATTTGGAACAACGGGCAATTCATGGCAACAGTGTAATTTAGAATAGTATTCTTGTCATCCCTGATTAAAACAAGTAGTATGTCTAGTTCATGTGAAGAAGAGTTCATAAAATGTTTTTTTCAAGTTTTGCCTGGAGTTAACCAAATTTTCATTAAACCGAACATTCTATAAAGGTCACTAAATATACTGCTTACAAAAATTAGGGGATATTTTATGTGTGTACATTCCATAAAACTTCTGAATAAAATGTTAATTCATAAACCTCAGAATAAACTAACATACCAGAGATATTAAATCCTGAGTAAGCCCAAGTTTCATAAATGGAAAAATAATAATAACCATGCACACTTGTGGATCGGATTACCTTCACAGATTGAATCTTTGCATGTGTATATTCAAAGAAATTTACCTGCAAAACCAATAATTTAACACCACATATATAATGGATATAAGAGTAGAAAATGGGGTGGGGCATTCGACTAATCTTTCAAACAAATTAGGTAATGTGCTGTACAGACACACCCCAATATAAGATGGAGATAATGTTCCAACTAATCCATCATAAGTCGGATTTATCATAAACGGAGTTTAATATATACATCAAACACACATTACACTTCCAAACCACTTGATTTCCTGGCACACTGATCATTCCCATCAGAGGACTTCCTATGGTTACACAGGACTGTGGCCACCGCTACAGTAGTAATTAACAAAGCTTATTTTAGAAGTAGTTTGTTCGTATTTAATACCTCATTTTAGTGTTATGAAGGAAGAAAAAAAATATGCACTTTCCTTTACTACATTTCCCAGCACCCACCACCACTCATGTTGACTTCCGCAGAGTGCAGAAGAGTACTGGCTGTACTGCATTAACAGTGTATGGGAAAAATTCCGAATTAAAAAATGGAATATGGTATCTGCTAAATGTGTATTTTTACACAGGTTTATTATTGGATTTCCATTGTATATTCGAAATCATAAGCTGGGCCATAGAAAAAATGGGAAGTAATTGTAATGGGAATTAACTCAGTTTACAAGATAAACAATAATTGTAATGGTGAAGAACTTTGCCTGTACACTTTTGACTTGCTTCACCCTCCAAGAATAACCCAAACCTTTCACATCCAAATGCTTAATTGCATTGTCTTTAGTTAATTGTCTGATCCTATGCATTCTTGTTTAGGGTTGTGCTTGTGGCTTTTTGGTGATAAACATGACAAATTATATGGTTGTAATGATGTCAACAAATTCAGATTAAGCAGTATCATAAAATAAGCATACCATATTCATTTGGAAATGAATTAAATACCCATTAAACAGAAAATTTGATGGTTCTTCTGTTTTGTTTTCCAGGGTTAACTAGCTTTTTTATTTTTAAAGAAAAAGATCTTCTAGTTTTCAAGATTATCTTAAAAAGAGATGTCATTTTTGGAAGCTTCAACTATGACATAAAAAGGATAAATTGAAAAAATAAAACAGCTAAATGAGTAGGTACTGACAAGTACAAAGCATGTTGTTTATTCATTTAATTACTAAAGTCAATTGTATCATGAGATCATGCTAAATAATGAATTCAATACATCATTAAAAATTAACAGCATGTCTCAAAGTCTAGAGGCTTTGCTGAGAACATTGGGCATTAAGACCGTGACTGTGGTAGCCTAGCAGTTAAGGTACTTGACTCTGAACCTGATGGTCCAGGGTTCAAATCCCACTTATGCCAAGCTGCCACAGTTGGGTCCTTAAGCAAGACTAAGCATTGCTTGAACTGTAAGACTGTATGAGTTGTAAGTTGTTCTGGATAAGGGAGTCTGCTAAATGCCATAAATGTAAATTGCTGTCAATGTTGATTTGTACATGGAACATTGTACAGTGCAACACTAAAAGAGCTGTTTAGAGGTTTTCACCTATAAATCCCAAGCAAAGCCATCTGCCTTCAACATCTTAATGTGGCACTCTGTGGTGCGTCCTTTTCATCAATAAAGCCTGTTTAATACTCTCTCTTAAGCTGTGGTAGGATTTGTAAGGTCGCCGATGACATTTAACCTCTAAATCTTTAAATGAATTGGCAGCTGTGACCACAGTAGTCACCCTGCTACAATCTCCTAGTGCAAGAAACAAGGGTAAACAAGGGCCATGTGTAAAGTAATAATAATAATAATAATAATAATAATAATAATATTGATGTCATGTGTGTAGTCAATAGCTCTGACATTACTTCATAAATCTGATGTCTATAATAAACATATGCTAATTAACATGCTTCGGGTACTGACGGCTTAAAGTGCATGTTATAGCTAGACGATAAAGTTGATTCTTGTGCTTGCCAGGTTTCCATCTAACACTCAAAGGAACCCATTGTCAAAATGTGGAGTCCAACACCTGTATAGTTAAAGCCACTGCTATATAAATAGTCCAGATAGTTTAGACATCTGTTTTTTTAATGGGAAATAGACACTCCATTTACACAAATTCAATACCCCACTTACTGTAAGTGTAATATAGTGCCACTAATGTAAACATTAAGAAGCTGTTATACCTCATGGTAAGGAGCTAGTGGAGGGTGTGTGTAGAGGCAAGAATCTATTTTTAAAAACCATTAACTTCAGCCATTTCCTTATCAACATTTATCTTGTGTTAGCACATGAAAATACCTCATAGCAAGCATTTAGAGAGCAAGCTATGACTCTATATGTATTAGCTACTACAGGTACTCCCTGTTTGCATATTCAAATGCATATTTGGCAGAAACCGCATTCTGAATTTTAAATTTCACAGTACAATCCTCTCCCGCAGATACAGGCACCTGGACAGCAATGCCCTTAGCCTGCCAATGCCACCTTGTTTTTGTTTCCCAATTTAAATACATTAATGAATTACAAGATATTCAACACTACCTAACAAGTTTTGTGTTAATTACAATTTTATAATATTATTTTGATCATATTAATATAATAATGTAAGTGTTTTAAGCGTGTTTAAGCTATACAACAATAAACTTAATAAATTGCTCTGTTTACAATACATTAAACTTGCAAAGGATTTGTCAGAATGTATTAAAGGGAATCACATGTATAGGCACTTTAGGCATGTAATGGCATCTCAAATGTTAAAATGTTTAAGGGGGCCTAAAATGTGTCATTTCTGGAAGTTTATGAAATATATGATAAACACATTTTCAATTACAAAGTAAGTGGAAACTGTCTACTTACTCTTTCTAGATAGCTAATGAATTAGGTTAGGAGTTATAAAGTAAAAGTTTATGCATAATAAAACAACGATCATTTAAACACAGACCCAAAACAAGTTGAAGCAGCATTTAACATTTAGATTTGTGTATATATGTAGTAATGCTTTTAGTCTGGAATTTTTACTAGCCTTTTGAAATGTGCATTCCCATGCGCACGCATTGACAGAGTGCCAAGCTGAGGCATGCTATTGGCCATCCTTATAGATTTTATATACTGGGTGACAACTGCAATTAGTTTCACTGCTGTTGTTAAACCAATGTTCTCACAGAAATGTTAAGAAGTGTTGGTTTGACAGATGTCCTAGCAAAACCCACCTAATGAGCTGAACTTGACCACACAGATTTTATTGAAGACTACTTCAGTGAATAAGCACAATTGTGTTAGAAATACAATAAAAATGACTGTTGGCTGTAAGAGTTAGGAGGTTTATGCATGTGCAAGTCCATAGCAGTGTAGATGGTTTAGGAGACCTATACGGTGTTCTGGTAACGCTACACATTAGCAATGTAGAAACTGAAGCTCAGGTATTGGAAAGAAATGCAGTGGAGACAATAACCACTTTTGCACCAAACACAAAAGTGTACAGGTATATTTCATAATGGCAGATAAACTCACAGGGACTTGCATCTGAAACAATCACCACAAAGTTGCATCACTACGTCTGGACCAATCTTTGAATATTTATTTCACTCACAGTTTCTACAGTATGTGCTGAGAAAAGAGAAGAAAGTCCTTATACATGGTGCTTTTCAAATTACATTCATTCCCAGTTCCTGGGATGCAACCACGTGACAATGTTGTCAGAGATATGACGATGTTCCTCCAGTGCAAAAGTGTCAATTGAAAAGCTAACTATACTACCTAGATGTGTACTTTAGAAAGGAAACCAGCATTTTAAAAAATGTGCCGTTTTTAGCAGGGGTGTGTGTATTTGTACTTAGTTTCTTGCTTTCCACATGTCTTAAATAGGGACAAATAGAATTCAGAATTTGTGACATTTGTTTATACATCAATGTAAAGCTGTTTTGTGATAATGTCTATTGTAAAAAGCGCCATACAAATAAAACTGAATTTGAATTAAATGTCTACATTCAGCATTTAGCTCTGTTTAGCATTTGTTTGCTTTCGTGTGTAGGCACTGCTACTAAATATACATCACCCTGTCTAACATCATTAATGAGTCGTCAGCCAAGTTACCTTAAATACAGTCAACATATTTTGATATATTGAGGAAGTGGAAAGTGTTTTAATGTATCATACTGCAAAGAAACCCATTCTGCTGCCACTGTAGCATGATTCATATTATGAACCCGTTAGTGATTGTGGTTGAAATAGATTATTAATTACAAGCAACAAATACATACTTTTCTTAAAGGTTCAAGTTAAGTGTTTAGCATGGTTGTTACCATTTTGGTACAACTTCGAGACAGTCAGTCAGTCACTTCATTACCACTTAACCATGTATAAACCCTTATTTAAGCCACATTTTCCACAGCAAGTGCTAATTTCCTAAGCACGCTTTATGTAACAAAAGTGTAGCTGTTTACTCATTACAGTGAACAAACCAACAAACCAACAAACAAACACTAGTTTTACTAGTATACTTACATGGGCCTCAGTCACCATCCTGTTCTGGAAAAGGACCAGAGGTGTGCATTAGCTGCCCTTAAATAATGCCTGGGCAAATGCAGACATGCTCAGTAGATCAGAATGGACCAGTCCATTTCAGGGGGTTGTTCAGATAATAAACAATCATTAATTTAATCTGAATTCAATTATCTGAATAATCTTGTATGTTTTAATTTATGATTTCAGCTTAAGTTGTACAATAAAAATGTATCTTTTTTGATTTTGACTTTATTTAAGTGTTTACATTTTCGATTATTGTTTATAGTAACAGTTGTTTCCCCCCTGCAAAGGGTAAGGACTGGTAGATGCTGTTTAGGGTAGACCATTAAAGCCTATATAAGGGTTCATTTGTAATTATTGTTATGTGCTGTATGGTTGGCTGCTAGCTGTGCCAGTGGTATGGGTTTGAGGGAAATTGGTGAGTGCCCTATTATTTTATTATTTTATTATTTTATTATTTTATTATTTTATTATTTTATTATTTTATTATTTTATTATTTTATTATTTTAACAGGAAAAATGATTTATAAGTGTAAAGCCAAAATGCACATATAGCCTAATTAAAATGTTTGGCAACAAAAAATGTTTTGAGACTCGCTGTGTACGCATGCACATGCCTGCTCCCTCCCTCCAGTAACGAGAATTGGAGTTGCTCAGCAGTCGTTGTTCCTCAGTAAACCCCTTGCTTACTCCTGCATCTCTTCCCTACTCCATTTATTCACTTATAATTTCATACAGCCCCAAACATAATTGCATTTTCTATTTTCTGTTGACTTAAAAGAAAAACACTGCAGAGAGAATGTTATTGCTTAATTTGGAATTATTTTCAACTTGAAACTTGAATGGCACTGCAATGAGCCTTTAAGTGTCTTATTTTACCCAGTGTTGAAAATGACTACTTATTATTCAGTGTGGGATGCACTCTGTCCTTTTAGAATTCATCTCCTATTATGCAGTAAGTTACTCATGCTGTTTGCTCTGCTCTTCAATGACTGCTTGAATTAAATTACTTTTTATCTATTTTTATTTTATTACTGAGCTAGAATCCAGTAATGTATGTGAATTTGTGAACGTGTTTTGTTTTGTGTGGCATGAGACGTTATCTGGTTAACAAGATGGCATGATTAGTATCTAGTTGAAAGCAATGGTAATGAAAACGGTGTTTCAAACAAATGGTATTCCCACTTGCTTTCATAAAGGCTTGAAATGGAGACTATTGACAGGACCTTCGGTTTAACTTCTAGACTTTTACCATTGAAATACTGCGTCTCAAGCAAGGCTTACAAATATGTTTCAAATACATTTCATACAAGGAAGGATCTGTATGCGCCCTTTTTTAATCCATTTTAATTAATGATCCATTGGTTCCCTTCTGCCAGATTAACATTTTCAAACCCAGTAGACCCTGCATGAAATGCTCTCTGCTCCACAGTTCAGAGAGTACCCACCAGGAATTTCAGCAGAATTGGTATGAGCGGCCTTTAAGTACCCCTGCTCTTCCATCTCTGCAAAAGAACTGAAATGCTGCAAATGGAGATCCAGAAAGAGCATTTGCATAACTCTGTTAGACCTGACCTTTGGAAAAGTGAACCAAATGAGAAGCCTGGCCTGTTAGGCACCTCTAATGACATTCAAACATCATGGACTTCCAGCAAGGGCATGGATTTTAACTGTTAGCACTGAACTATTGACAGTGACAGAAAAAAAAAATTTCAAATAACTCTAGGCTTTTACTGCAGTGGAGCGCAAACTCTATGGCATGCCTATGGCTGCAACTGTGAACAATACGGATGTGAAATATGAATGTGAAAATTTTAGTCTGTATAAGAAGGCCCGCTTATAGAAAATTTTAAATTATATTTTCATTGGTGTGTTTTGCTTTGCTTTTGCTTTCTGAACAAGGAACAAAATAAACACCTTCCTGGATTAATTAATGTTATTGTAAGTACTGTCTTGTGAAATGTATCATAACTGGATGAATGAGTGGCAAAGGGGCATTACATACAGGTACAGATTATGATTGTGATAGTGTGATCTGGCAACCCATAAAAGACTCATTATGAAGAAACCATATTATGAATACTTTTGAAAAATGGAGAATTTGAAAGCGATATGCAGTATGATATTCTGCTGCACTTTCCTGTGCTAAGCACTTCCTGTGCGAAGCTTCATTTTTTTTTTTAAGTATCCCCATTGTAAATCAGGAACTATCGGCATTATGTTTGGTATTTGTTACATTTTTTTTTTACTTGTGTTCTTGTCTAGATCTCCTGTCCTAGCTAACGGTCACAGCCTACTTTGAATCCATTCCCAAAGCAAATAATCTCTTCAAATCATGCATTCATCCATGATATTGTTTTTCCACCTAAACAAGCTTAAGAAACTTGATACATAAGCAAAATTCTACAAAACAAAATACATAAATAAGAATTTTAGTATAGAGACATTTTAGCCATGAAAGTATGCACTTTAATCAATGGGAAGGTTGCTGCCAGAGAGCCAGTATGACCAGACTAGAAAGGTAAACTCTAATCCATGAGGAGCATGTATTGGTAGTATCAGCGACGACTAAACTCGTGAGTATACTGAAATATGCATCACATCAGTGTGCAGTAGGCAGTAGATGATCTCTGTCTGCTTGACTAACAAGATCTAATACCAGATTTCCTATTTTACCACTTCTCTCTGGGCCTCCACTATGCTTGCCTGGAGATAATCATTTTCCCATAACAAACTGTGAATTATTCTTCTTCTGCCAACTGATTCCTAGTCCGGAAAATTATGTAGTGAAACCCAATCGTCTTTCTCTTCATTGGAGCCGATTGACCACATAGAGTTGTAGTAATGAGTCTAAACGGAGGAGGAATTATTTCCCCAGCAGAGAACAGTGAACGCTGTTCATGGAGCAATAGAAATGAGAACGAGGTTCCGAATTCAGAGCTGACCAATTTGGTTCCATTGAGACTTTTGGTCACTGGTGGCAAGTACTGTGCAGACAGACAGACAGACAGATGCACACACATTGTGAAATAGTCCATTCTGCCCCTGTCTGTAATAATTTGAATTTTCTGTGATAAACAGTTTGTACAATCGCTCCATTTGGGGAGTGTTGTACGATTGCTACACGGTCAAGCTGGGGAGATTAACTCGTGTCTGTTTAACAGGAAAGGCAGCCATCTGTTTATTTGTTTGTGTGCGCTTTTGTGCATGTTTTCTGCAACAGACTTTGATACAGAGCTGACTCCAGTTGACAAGCTAATCTTAAACAAGTAAATCTCCCACACAGCATAATGCCCTTGAACTTTCTACAAAGACATAGGTGGCCTTTTATTTTAAACTAGCCAGTCCCGAGGAAATGTATAAACATTCATCTTAAACCAAAGCCTGCAATGAAAAGTAAACAAATAAGTATGCAAATGTACACTTTGATATTGAAATTCCCAGACATTCAATAAATATACAATATAACTGCACCCCTCTGGCTAACTTTGGGCTGGCTACAACTGACGCACCACTTAGCGAGGCAGTGCTGGCATGCATGAAGCAAACCAAGGTGAAGATGAAGAAACATATATGGGTTGCTTGAGATTCCCAGGTGTTTTAATGGGCGCTTTAAATAGGTCCCCACTACTTATTCCCCTGAATTTCTTTTCTCCCCTACACACATGCACAGTCCCCAAGAGATGCTCAGAACACTCGTGATTTTTGTTCTAGTCTAGAGGTGAAGAAAGTACAACGGGTCTGTTCTACCTGAGCGAGTTGCTAAGCCTCCATGGAGAATAAAATCCACCTCTTCTATAACCACAAAAGACAAAGTACTCTGTATAAAAGTGCATGTCTCTCCCCACAAGGACCATCCTATATTTAGAGTGTTCGTCCTCTTAAAACATTACTCAGAGCTTGTTAAGTTTCCCATGGTACTTTCCTAGATGAAGGAGATGTGTTAAGAATGTGATTTATTCCCAGACTTTTACCCCCCTGTTCTCTCGCTTTGGCAGTGTTTAGATCATGCATAAGCAACGTGGTTTTGTGAGGTTCCACATAAGCCCTCCGGGAGCGAGTGTAGTTAAGACATCCAGGTTATCCATTTAACACTTCATTATCCCTTAAATCTCTGGACGGTCCAGCAGCTAATTAATTTAATGATATTAATATGTCGCAATAAAAGGCAAGAAGGCTGGCGGGTATGGAACAAATGAACACGGCTAAAGTGAGGAAAAGAGCAGAGTGGTGCATAACCTCTGGGGTGTCATGGCTTAAGGCTAGATTTCCTCCAGGCCTGGCCACCGCGGTGCATGTAATTAGAAGAGTACATATTCAAGCTGTATGACTTTTAGACTTCATATCCCTCGCCGCACCTGAAGTACGTCAGCATCAGAGGGAGCTGTATAACAGGATTCCAAATTAAGATTTGTTTTTGCATATTTTGAGGGTGGAGGGTCCTTGGGTTGAAATATAGTGCTGTATTCTGTCCACATGCCACTCGTTCAAATGCAAAATGTGGCAGATCCATGCCATTCATAAGCAGCAGCATATCAGGTGCCTGTGTGCTGTGTTTTCAGGAAACTTGTCATCTTTTTTTATCTCCATGATAGGTACGCTAGCTCAGCATGATTCTTGCTGGCTGATGAATTATTTCCTATGGTCGTTCTGCATGCATACAAAGAGGAAACTAATCTTCTAGGAAAAACAAGAAACTGCAACCAGCATAACAAGTTGCTAGGTTATACAAATGTTAGTATTTATGTATATATATGTGTGTGTGTGTATGTATATGTGTATATATATATAATTTTTTTCTCTCCCCACTAGACTGCGATATTTACACTATGGACTTTTTTACAAAATCTAATAATCTACAAAATCTTACAGAATTTAAATGTTGTGAGCAGTATGTGTATACACTATACTATATATGTGTGTAAGGTATTTATATTTTTATTTAAATGCAGCTTTCAGATAATTTATGCACCACTGGGGAAATGTTTTCCAGACACATAATTCATGCTGTTACTGGAGGAGTCCAATTTGTTATGGCCAGATTGTGATTCCATAGCTTCTGCTGCTCATACAATAAAGACATAATTAACTTTTATTATGATCTGTTGTGAACTAATAGAAGATGAATTCTACATAAATGCCATATTAACAAAGCACATTATAAATCTGTGCAAACTCTGCTCAGAACTACATTGCTCACTGACTCTGACCTTTATTTCAACCACTTGTGATAGGGCTCATACTGGTAATTAAGTAGGTAGGATAGGCTCATTCTGGTAGGCTACATCCCCACAACTTTTGTATAGTCTAAACCTGTGCTTGGAATATTAAAGCCTTGATTTACTAAATAGTTGTGTGTGCATAACATACATTATCTAAGCATAAATATGAATAATTGAACCTGCGGAAAGTAATGTAAATTTCTCTTTGTATTACTGAATACACAATTTAAGATGTATGCTTTCATAAATTAAGGCGGCAAAATGGTTTGTACCAATTCAAGCTGTGTATCAGAAAGTAAAAAAATAACATGATCCACATCCTTACTTGAAGCAGTTATTTGATCTAGCTGGGTTGATGAAAATATGTGTTGCAAGATTTGCGTTTGCAAGTATTTTTTTTTTAATTATGTGGTGTAGTGTAGCATTCAAAATGAGGACCTGCACTAAACAATGTACAAATTTTTTTTGAAAAAAGACTTTTCACTTATTTATTGATGAAAAAATGTACTAATATTATATTTACTGTAACTAGTATTGCTAGTTAAGTATTAAAGCTAAGTATACTTAATACTTTAATACTAAGTATTAAACCTTCACTATCAGTATCTTGTGACCTTTTTTGTGCAGCAGTAACTCACTATACAGTGGTAGTAACTGTTGATCAATCCTGTCAATTGTCCACGAGGATTTCTAGCTCAGTCTCTGACTCTGCATTGTTGGTAGTGGTTCTAACATGAATCATTTCCATTTCTATTGGATGTTTTCTATTAGTCAGGATATGTCCATTTGGAAAATGTAACTTTTATTTTTATACTGGTTTTGGAAGAACATAGTGTGCTTAGGGTCACCATCTTGCTGCATGACCCATATTTTCATGTCAGTCTACAGCTAGATGTCCTGACGGCTTCCTTTAGAATTAGTGTTGATGTAACCTTGTGTGTGTTGCTAAGATGGCCACTGGTTGATAAGAATGTAACTCAATGATAACAAATAAACAATCTTGCAAAACAAGCATGTAATGCTGGAGGAGAGCATGAAGACAAATGTGAGGAGCCTTATGATTATTCAACTTTATTAGAATGTTCTGTGAACACAGCAGGCAAGGAGTGACACACTTGAATTGGCAGGCTAGTGACAGATCATGAAAATGTAAATAGGATCAAAACCGATGGAGACAGGAGATTACCGTCAATGAAAATTCACAAAGAGCTGTAAAATGCCCAGAGTTGAAATGTCACAGCTGGCTGAGGTGAAATGAATAACAAGTGTATCGAAGAATACTCCCAGCTTGAATCTGTTCATCTGGACATACGTTTTGAGGGAGAGATGTTTTGTCACTCACCTTATTCAGTCTCAGCTAGTTGGAGAACTTTCCCAGTCTGGGGATTCTCCTACCGGGATCATTGAGCATGCATCAAGACATCGAAGAATACCGTTATACCAAAAGTCGATTAGTGGTCAAAATACCAGTCTACAAGAATTACACACTTTTGGGTACATTTTAATTTCATGTGACTAAAACTGTCCAGTCAGCATGTGATAGTTTTTGTGACTTTTGCGTAAATATTTTGGCTTGATGATAAAATTCCAGTACATATTTTGCAATTAAAATGAATTATTCAGGGTGCTGGAACTGTGCGATAAGCTAATGTTTAAAATTTTGAGGACTTGGAGAAGGGACAGATGTAAGTAGTAGTAGTAGTAGAAGTAAGCTGTAGCAGCTAAGGAAAAATATACTGCAATCAGCTGAGACAAGGTACCACTAAGCTGAAGATTTGAGGACAGGACATGCAAAAGCAGACTATGAAAAATAGCATATCTAGAAATCCCTGTTGAAAGGTTGATCGTTGTCAAAAGAATGAAATCTTTACCGAATTTGTAGCCATCAACTTGGTATTTCCATGTCATGGTGAGAAGCCACTTTTTATTAGGATGTCACTTTTGTGCACTGACAAACCAGTGTCCCACTGTAGTTTAGAAATTTATTGCGTGCTGGAGCATTTGATGTTTTTGACAAATAAAATGGATTTCAATTGTTACAATGTTATGCTTCTGCTTTTACTCCAGTAGTTAAAATGAGCTCTACTTTCAACAGCTACAATAGTCAAAACAACATTCACATTAATTCCGCTGTAATACTAATCCAAAAATTACTTAAGTGCTCAGTTAAACAATCTGAATAGATCTTGCAACATTGTGTCCACTTAATAGGAATAGGAATACATCATGTGCTAGTGCTTTATCCTACAGGCCACTTCTCCTTCTATATATTATATTATGCATTTGAGAAATACTTTTGGCCCAGTTTTGGATGAAAGTAAATGGAAGTGGAACCTCTAGATATCAACTTAATTGGTTCCAGAAGGCCTTTTGAACTCTGATTTGTTTGAAGTTTTGGCGTGCTCTTGTCAACAACATGTACATGTTATATAATTTCTATAACAACAAATATAATGGTGGCCTAAGACTTTTTCACAGTATTATACATTATACAAGTCTTTTATTACAATACATTTCATTATGGTTAAAATGCATGAATGAAAATAAGCTACATCAATTACAAATCAAGAGATTGAGTCCTAAATGTTTAGTGCTAGTTGAGTCTTAAATCTAGCCTGAAGTCACCTCTTGGATGATTTAAGTGCAACTCAAGTACATCATCCTACATGGCTTCAATTTGACAAATTTCTTCCTCCACAGGGCCTCATTATAATTACTCTGTCAGTTTGTTCCTCTTCCGTAATCCCTGATGAGTTGACAATAGCTCAGGGCTTGAGTGTCGTTAAGATCTGTACACAAGGCAGGGCTTGATAGAGGACAACATTTTACATTTAGTCATTTGACATATGCTTTTATACAAAGCTGCTTGTAAAATGTGCAAATGCTCAGTGATTATAGAAGTGTAAATTTCTAGACTCAAGACTATTATCACTACTACAAGACTTTCTCAGTTTGATGCGAGGGATCTTAAAAAATAGGGGATATTTCCTAATGGGATATTTGGGAGCAGTATATTACCCTCTGGATCTCATCTCTGGAAGAGAGACGATTGGTAATGAATGGTTTGAGCAGAACTGTTCTAATAAAGAGCCAGGGCACTTAAAAATTGATATTCTTTCTTCAGAAATTCTGAAAGTTAGCAGTAAACTTTTAATTCAGATTTAGACAATGCTGTTGACTCAGATTGACCTTTTGGAAGCTTCCACCCTAAACAAGAAGCAACTGCATCTCAGAGTATGCTCATACAAGGACACTAGAGATGCCGTCTGACATGGAGAAACCATACAAACTTCACAATTGTGTATCTGAAGCTATGAGGTGATGGTGTTAACCACTGCACCTCAAATAATATCTTGGCTAGAGCGTTAATCCTGACAACTGGGTACTAAGGCAGACAACAACACAGACAAAAAGCCAGTGAATTAAAATGACATCAGGCATTAACTCACCCTTACCCTAATGCATTTTAGCTGGTCAGTCATCTGATGAGCATGTGGAGAAAATTTGAGTAACAAGTAAATACATATGATCACAATTAATAATGTTAGTAATGTTCTGCTAAGGGCTGATTCTCATCCAGGATTACCGTCTTTTGTTTTCAGTGGAGTCATCAGACTCTCTTTACTAAATGTTGTTATGGGTTTTGAATTATCCAGGTAAAAAGTTGATTTTAGTTTCTTTTAATAACTTCTTATGGAAGTCTTATGGAAAAGGTGATGACAGCTCATAAATAAATGTTAATTAAATTAATACAAAGTTATTGTTAAATTGTTCTTCATTTCTTATCCATTGCAGAGTAATGTACACTTTGGTGCTTACCAGGTTTATTTTGTTATGCAGTATGTCCTGTGTCTGGCAAGTACATGGGAAAAGGTATCACCCTCTAAATACTGTGTGCGCCCCAGTTCAACAAGCAGTCTAGTAATGCCCGTGCCTGTTCTGAATAGAGATCTCTTTGTAAAAATAGTGTGCCAGGCAATGCAGCCCTGGTTCAAACCCCTAAAACAGGAAAGGAGCTACAAAGTTAACCTTGAGACAAGTTCAACTGAGCTGTTCAAAACAGCATCAAAAACACAGACAGGTTTAGTCATGGCGACTAGACTGCTTCATTTTCTTCACACAGCCCATACAGTAACCTGGGGATATTAATGGAAATGAACTTCGAAACCAACTTTGAGCTGATGTGGTGGTACACTCTATGTGCTATAACTTTGCTAGGGGGAAGAGTAAATGGTAGGATTTTGTTTGTGTAACTTTGTCACACTTGTGACTCCTTAAAGTACTCATATGTCTACTAATGTTCTAGCATCTATAGCAGTGATATGGCTGATATTGCACACAAAGGTTATTACTTTTTATTGTGGATGATATTGTCATATTTAATTAAACTAGATTTACTTGATTAGCAAAAAAATAATAATGCTGTCATTATAATTGATAATACTATATACTGTTTTCAGCATAGAATAGTTAAAAGAATGTGGCCACCCAAATTTCATGTATAAATGTGCTTTAGAAATTATTTCTTTCATTCTGGCTTTAAGAATATAACTGTAGCCATAAGAGCCATTAGTGAGCTTGCCATTCCTATTCATCCCAAAAACGTAGAATTCCACACTTGATAACTATTTTCCTTCTTGCCTTTGATTTGCACACTTATGCAGAAATGCTTGAAACAGAAATGGGCATTTTTTAAATTGTTGTGCCAAAGCAAATAATCTGTAGACTGACAAGATTTCCCTCAGTTCGTCGCTCCATCTGCAAGTGCAAGTTAAAACTGGCTTCATAGTAAGAGTGTAGGTACTAGACTGACCTGTCTGCAGTCCAGACCAGTCTCCCAATATAAATGTGTGGCACATTATGAAGCGCAAAATATGACAACGGAGACCCCAGACTGCTGAGCAACTGAAGTTGGGCATTAAGAAAAAATAGGAAAGAATTCCACCTACAATGTTTCAACAACTAGTGTCCTCAGTTCCCAAATGCCTATGGAGTGTTGTTAAAAGAAAAAGTGATGTAACATAGTTGTAAATATGCCCTAGTCGTGTAGAACAATGTTTTCTTCTGTAAAGTTGATTCCTCAAATAATTGAGCACATTATTAAAGACTAAGAAATATCATATATGATATATCAAGACTAGAGACTTTTATTTGTTGATGATTCCATAAGAAATACATATGCTAGTATTTAACATATGTTTGTGATATGTTATAAAAGAAAAAATGTTAAACTAGTAAACAATAGTGTGGTGTGGTATCTGTAATGTGTTTTCTTATGATGTAAAAAAGCTGATTATCCTCCAAATGTGATGACTCCATCATTTTCACCAGCGGTAGTATATGTGTATAGAAAACAGTAGTTGTGCACCTATTTATTCACAGCATAGCACAATAGCTGTTGTGCCAGTACAATTAAACTTTAAATGGGTAGAATACTAAACGGCACAGCAGCATTTGTGGGTTGGAGCACTAAACAGCACAGCAGCTTGACTCCCTTAGAGGACTATATTGTTATATATAAATTACGGCAAAGTGGCTTGGATGTTGTAGCCTATACTGGGAAAGCTGTGTTTTGTATTACTGCTAAGAGGGTATGTTCTGAATATGACTCTTTCTGAAATTATTAATGTCCTGTGATATATTGGATACTGTCTAGGGTTGATCCCACCTTGTGCCCTATGCTGTCAGCTAGGTACTGGCATTCCAGAGAACCTGACTACAATTAAGCAGCTAAGAACATTAATGATAAAGTAATGGAATCACAGCAACCTCATTTTTCAAATTGAGCAAAATCACAATGAAGACTCAAACATAGATCTGATAGTATTTTTGTAATTTCTAAATTAATTTATGGAAAGAAACAGAACTAATTAATAATTGGTTTCACTGACTAAATGTAAGATAAATGATTTGTCACTGTTTTTGAATAATACACTGCTAAAAAAAATAAGAGAACACTAAAAAAACACATCCTTGTTAGGATAGGGTCCCCGGGAGATCTCGCGAGACCATTCCTAGTCTCGCTAAATCCCCAGGATCCCTATCTGGTG
>JAYJMA010116438.1:0-17761 GCA_036873895.1 Parotocinclus cabessadecuia
ATATATATATATATATATATTCAATAACTCAGAAAAATGATGATGAATATCAATTATCAGTTTAATTATGAGAATTATTTGGCAGATTAATAATCATTAATTATTAATGAGAACTGAGTCAGTAATATTTCATATGCTATGGTTACGATATGGGTGTTGTGTGTTTACGTATACAGTCAAACCCTGTGATCTATATATGCCTTGTTCCTGGAAATAACTCAGATATCAAATATACAGATTATGGGAAGCGCTTACTCTCGTGGAGCTCCTCCAAAAACTTCATTATTTCCAGGGCTTCTTTTGGTTTCCATTAGCACTGGCAGTATCTGAAGTTGAAGTGAATTTTACTTATATGACTCACAATCGTGTTGTACCTCTTTAGTGACATATAGACTTAGTAAAGCCAGGACTTCACTGTCGCTCCATGTGTTTGTGTTATTTCTTTATTTTATTTGTTTAATTTAAGTGTTAAGATATGTCTATCCCATCTGATTGTCTGGACAAATCACTGTACACTTGCATCTGGACCAATTACAGCATACTTACATTAGTCAGGGTCCCTATACTCTGAGAAAAGACCCCGCCTTAATGTACAGTTGTCCCCAGTTCCAATGGTGTGAAAACATGATAGGGAGCACAGTTGTAAGAACTATGAAAAGTTCCTCCGGTGCGAAGGTGCCTAATACTTCTTTGGTTCTGGGCATCGCTGAGTTCAAGGGGATACGTCAGTGGTAGCGATAGCAGACCAGTGGTGCCTTCATGTTACTGCACGTACTGACAAGGCAGATCTTTAATCTTTTTTAATCAATCAGTTTTACGTAAATGACTGGAATGCAATGCTGTTAATTGAATAATAACAGGATATACCGATTTACAGGAAGAAACTGTAAAATTTATTAAAATATTCATACTGTAACATTTATTGTGGAGATGTAACTGCCATTAAATCTTCAGAAAATCATCAGTACACACTTTACATTATAGTTTGTATTGGCAAGGCAGGAAAACCCCCTATACAAATTCAAATTATGCCTTCAGTACAGGCAACAAGAATGCAACTTGTGTGTTATCAGACAGTGCAGTGTTTCATTACTTAAGAAGGTGTAGTTTACAAAACCCAGTTCTGTCACTGTAGCAATTGAGCAATGCCCATAAGCGACATTTGCTTGGATTGTAAGAATGTGTCAATTGTGAGTCACTATGTTTGTTTCTTGCAAAGGTTATCTTATTTTTTTGGAAAGTCAACAAAATATGTAATTCGTCCAGGGGGTCACATTCATAAGAGTCTATGTATGTTGTGAGATGGATAATTGCTTTCATTTATTCCTTCTTATGGTCTACAATATATATATATATATTGTTTTTTTTTCTATAGATTCTTGAGGTAGTGTAATACAGTAAAACCTTTCTTACTGTATAGCTTTAGGCAGTGAATCATGAACTACACATTCTCTGAACGTTTCTACCTTCAGTTCGTTTTAGATTGAGCCTGAGGTCATAACCAGTATTATGTTGTACATGTTTGTTTTGCAATACTTGTTTTTTGCTATGTAAATCCAATTAGCTAATTAAAACCAGTCGTTTCTACGAGCTGACGCGTTTCATAAATCATGACTTGATAACAAATTTTCGGGGTTAAGCTATATTTATTCAGTGTGGCAGGAATCGATCATGAAAAAGCTCATGCATCTTCTTGACAGCTTAGATTGTATTTACTCTGTGAAAGAAATTACTGTGAGCTATCTAACTTATTGAAACAAACCGTGTTTTGTACCCCTGACCTTTAGCTTACTTTCTGTTGATGTATCCTTTTTATATTACCAGAGAGGACTAAATATTGAGCAGGTTTTGCTTTGAAATGCATGAGTATGGCCTTGTAAATACAGATTGTGGAAATGCTTCGGTATCTGCTACATGTATTTGAATTTGTGCACAGAATAGCAAACAGGCCACCATTTATGTGGAAACCATTTAAAATTTTAATCCTTATAAGGCATTTTTTATTTACACAGAAAAGAACATGTTTTAAGTAAAACACTCTTTTGCTGTAAAAATAACATGATGTGTGCCCTCCCTAGTAATGCTTTTATTAATGTTATTTATAAGGAATTTGTTGTAATGCAAATGATCTAAGTTGAACTACAGAGCTTTATATGAAGTAAAAAGCTATTTTATCTAATGTATATGGTCTATTTAATAAAGCTGTCAATATTGACTATTGATATATGTTAAGAATCACGAGAAGAGTCCAAGAGAGCATAACTTTAGTAATTTAGCAGATACAGATGATACATGATTCATAGGAACTACAACTGCAACCGTCTTACAGTTAAAGCTCAAGGCAAACTGGCAAACAGCTTAGAAGCTTGGCAGAGGTAGGATTTGAACCCTGCCCTGCATTTGTCTCATTGTCCATGCAAGAAAGACTGACCTGTCCATAAGCTTGGGTAGGGGGCTAAAGTTTGCTGCTAGACTATTATCTTCTATATGAATGTGTGAGTGTATGGATTGTAGCCACCCTCTGCCACCAACTAGGTGTCAGCTTTCCAACGCCCCATCCAGGATTAAGCAGATAAGAAAGTGAGATGATTTATTAATTGGGAACATATTTGCTGAAAAAATAATAAAATTGAACAACAGATTGGCCCTTCAAGGGCACTCTTACTAATGCCATAGATACCACCCACACATTTCCTGTGCTATTAAATGTCTGACTTAATGAGTCTTAATGAGCAAAAATTGGTATCCGTCAAGCAATAGGGCAGAATAAGATGCGTGGGAAGAGTGAGCATTTAGCAATGGCTAAATTGGGGCAGAATAGATACATGTTTAATTAAACACACTTTCACCACTGTGTAAGTCTGTGTAATATTTGTATCAAGTAATATTTCCTTCAGTGAGCGCTAAATGTACTTTTTTCTTTATTTCTTTACAGCTCCCATCAATCCACATCTAAGTAAGTATTTCACTTTGTCTTTTTAAGAGCTTGGTTTGCTGTTTTATGTTGTATCTGAAGTTTTGGCATTTCTCTATCCCTATGCCTTCATTATGATATAGAGATGGTTATGGGCAAGTTTCTGATAGAAAACCTTTGCCAAGTCAGCCATACCAAAGCCCAGCCTACAGGACTGTATTAGCAGATGCTAAATGCAGTCTTGATAAAATAAAAGTCAGCTCTCACCTATTTGAAGGTCATCACTACACACTGCTCTCAGCTGTGTTTAAATAAAACCAATGAATATTTATCATTAGCCACTAGAGCAGAATATCCATATCACTTGGAAAAACCTGACAGTGACATACTGAAGCGGCAGGTTATTTTAATGTTTTATTTCATTCGAAATTAATAAAAATATGTTAATCACTTGCCCATGATTAAGTAAGTTTCTAATTTTCATTGCTAATGTCTTACTCACTTCCTAGCTTTCTACTCAGATGTGTCGAATTCTTGTTGTTCTTGTCAGGGGAGTTCCAGTGCAGCTTTGAGGAGGAACCCATGTGCATGTTCACCCAGGATAAGAATGATAACTTCGATTGGACCAGACACAGTGCAGCCACACGGGACACTAAATACACTCCCAACACAGGGCCTAGCACTGACCGCAGTGGCTCAAAGCAAGGTACATATGGCAGCCAGAGACGAGAACAAATCAAGCCTCGGTACATGTGTTTCCACCATTAACTCTGTAGGCATTAATGTTTCATCCTTTCTTTTTCTGATATGGCATGAAACATTTAATTGAAGTAATAAGCAATGTGGAATGTTAAGTGTCAAGTTTAGCAGATTTGGACAAAGTTCAGCCATTCAGATGTTCATCTCTCATCAGGAAATAATGGTTTTGAAAGCGACTTAAAAGAGAGAAATGCTTGCCAGTTACAACAGGATTTCTAGTCTGCCTTTGCTTTATTGACATGTCCACAAAGAGGCTTTTGATAGAGAGGGGAAGATGAGGAAGGCAGTGGGAGGCCTTTAGGGATGCGGATGGCTTTTATAGGAATGCAATAGCAGCTCTTGGCATAAATAATGCATTTCCTTTAATCCTGATGATGACTCAAAACTGTCTAGAATTACATTACCATAAAAAGCCTTTAGGGTTTTAATTATTAGACTAAAATAAGCATAAATGCAGTTTTGTACACAGTTTTTGTACTCAGTTGATGTACACAAGTATTGGACAAATTCAGTTAATTTTAGTTTTTCATACTATTACTTTACTTGATACTATATGCACCCAGATAGAAATGTCAGATTGCTGCAAAACACAGTTACAGTTACACACTGTAATCAGATTACACACTCTTTTGTAGTCTTACTATAAAAGGCCTTAAAAGTGCCACTCCCCCTGCCCTATAAAAAGTCTCTTAGTGGCTCCTTCTGGGCAGTCATGACTTTATGATTGATGTAAAAGCAACCAGGCTCCGGGTGGCCAAGGCAGACCACCTGTAGAGAGGATCGTTTGATCCGCCAACAAGCACGAGCAGCTCACACAATTTTGTTGTCCACCTTCTAGACACATTAACTGCACACCCCCGTCTCTGCCCTGACCATTTCAAGGAACTTAGCAGAAGGAAATTTGCCCATAATGTGTTCTGCCATTAACAGCCAGCCACCTTTGTTTAAGACACTTGGACTGATAAGGATGAAACTATATTATCTTTAATTATGTCTGGTTTGAATATGAATGCCTCATGGTAAACTGTGCAACCTTGCCTTTGTTGTGGAGCAACTCATTGTCCAAACTGCTGGTGTAATGATATGGGAATAATTGATGAAGATATTCATAATTTGGCATGACAACAGTCACATACTGTAGGAATTGTTAGCTTTTTGTAAACATGATAAGTGTCCATATTCACTGCTCACAAAAACGGGAAAATTCATTTCGCGGTACATTTTAAAAATGTATTTAGATACTAAAGCTGATATGTCATCAATAGCTCTTACAAATCATCCATTATTTTCTCTTAAAATAATTGTATTAATAATGTATCACATTCTACATTTGTGTCACATATAAATACAGTTCATTTTAGACAACTTAGCACAGTGTATACAGAAAAACTGCAAATTAGTAAAACAGCTTAATTTTTTGCTCCTTTTTGACATGACTCCAGTACACTATTCTTGTGGAATTGGTTCTGCAATCCTCGAATTCTTCCACACTCCAAAGGTGTTCACTGAAGAACGCTGAACACATTGCCAGTTTGAGATGACTTGTGCTGGAAGCAGCACAGAATGTTTCAGTGAAGGGATGCAAATGGTCAGCAATAAAACTCAAGGCTGTGTTCATGCAACAATTTAATGGTGCTCGGTTCTTGGAGTACGATGGTATCAGTTGTAAATTACTCTTGAAAAGGGTGTCTGCTACATGAAATGCATGTAAATAATGTAGGTTAGATCTATAGAATACTATTACTAGTAGCGTAGCTATATACAGTGACTAGAGTAATGTAAAAACATAATGTGACTAAATTATTGCTTAGTGTATATAATGTAAATATTATACAATTAATATTAATGTATATACATGAATTACCTAAGTGGTAAACTGTGGTTTTGTAACATTTACAGGTTTCTATATGTACATTGAGACATCCAGACCTCGCAAAGAAGGAGACAGGGCCCGTCTGCAGAGCCCCACATTCAACGTAGCCCCCAAAAATCCTTATGGCATCACCAACCCTCCAGCATACTGCTTTGGATTTTACTACCACATGTATGGGAAACACATTGGTAAGTCCCTAAAATACCTATGGAAATGTCTGACTAGGGTAATAGTGATGACAGCCAGGAGAGGCATGATGAAATGAAAAACTGTAAAGACACATTTTGTGACATTGAGTTGGAGTAGCGTCATATAGCTGCACCATTAATATGACTAGTTGCCAGCCTAGACAGTTTATGTCTGCCTCTGGCAAGCAGTGGAAGCAGGAGAAAAGCACCACAGTGTTTGGACAGAAGGGCTGACCTAAATCACTCCTGATAACATCACTGTTTCCACGGCTGTTTCATGTGTGCAAACACTTGAAACCACATATACTTCCTAAAAGAGCTATAATGCTATTGTTTCAGAGCACATAGACTAACTATTAGAGGTAAGAAGGCAAACATACTTATGTCTTCCTCATTCATGCCAAAATCCTCTGTCCTACTTCATCATTTTCCTATCATCCATCAGTGGGCTTTAAATGCATTTCCACAAGGTTTCTTGATTCACTCTTGCCCAACTGGAAAGATGTGTTTCCGCCAGGGTGGTGATACACTGCATCGCAAGCAGCTGAACCTGGTTACTACGCTCTGATATCTGTGATGTGGGAATTTTCTGCCTCTGGCTGCTGATGTTGTCAGCTATGGTAGTTTTGTGTGACCTTGTGACATGAATACATAAGGAATTTGCTGGCATGAGAGGCAAGAAGACATGTTTTTGGGATACTCTAATGGAAAAAAGATCAGCAAATGTAGCCTTTTACTATTGTTGTGTTCATTTAGCCTCATGCAATTAGAATTGATGTTGATGGTATATACAGTACTGTATAAAAGTCACCATTAGAATTGGTACATTAGAATAGAAACATCATATTTCTGAAAGTCCAAACTTGGATTTGTCACTCCAAACCCCACCGCCATCTACCATTGCACATTCCTCTCCTTGACTTCACCCCTACCAATCACCTCTTAATCACATCCGTTTCCTTCTCGAAATCACATTGCACCTCCTCTGTCATGCATGTGCTCAGCAAAAGCCTGGACTCAATTCATTTTCTGTGGTTTCATTCCTAAGGTTACTGGCATGCAAGTATATTCATTATGCCACTTGCATCCGGACCAATCGCTACACAGTTTCATTACCCTGCCCGGACTAATCGCCATACAATTACATTTGCACCAATCACCTCTTTCTTAGATCACTCAGGGTTGATATGCTCTGATACTATTTCAAAGTAGGTACTTTGAAATAGTAGATAAAAAAGACCTATGTACACCATTCAAAAAACTACAGCCAGCTCTATTCCTTTACCAATTACAATGCCATTATTCAAAGTTCGGATTCTCATCTCCATCCTCCTGCACTAGCATGTACACTCCAGTGTCCGGTTTGTCGTAAATATGAGAATTAGGCTGGATATGCTGTCATCTACTTGGTGAGTTAAGGTTAAGGTTGTTGATTCAATTATACATTCAGTAAGTACAATGTCTGTTTGTGCTCCTATGTTACAAGCAGGGGAATACAGAGGATCATCTTGTAGCTGTGTATTCAAGGTGTTTTTTGTTTGCTTGTTTGTTTATTTTTAGGTTCAGGTTTGATAATAGATTGTTCCCTTTGTTCTGCTTTGATACCTTTGTATTCAAATGAACAGAGGATGGGATAATCAGATGCAATCTTTTAAATGCCCAAGAACAAAAGTGAAAGCCCCATGGTACATTGTGATTTAGTGCTTGTCTGTGGAGTTCTACTGCATACATGAAACTTAATAGGCACCCCCCCCCCCCCCCCTTGTTAACAGTTAAACAGTTAACAATCACCTCTTTAATACACAAACAAAAACACAGCACTCTTCCCTGGCTGAGGCGAGGAGACTTGAGAGTTGACATTTCCAATTTGTGAGGCAGCACATAACATTTGTTCTGCTGTACTGAAAGGAAATCTATCAGTGCACTACCATTCTGCCCTGTGCATGAAGAATTTCACGGTTTGTTAAGGAGTTCTGTAGAACTTGCCACAAGGAAGTATAGAGCTATTAGTTTTATGTCTATTCTTCCTTGAGAAATGGCTTTGGAAGAGTATAGATTTCAGAGCAGTATCTTCATATGTTTATTTTAATCGTTTGTCCCAGTACATAAACCTAAACCTTTTATATTCTGGGATTTTATTTGTGGTCCACAAACCATCTTTTGAAATGTTCCATTCTGAGTGGTGACACAGTGGGAAAGAAGGAGATAAGTGCAGCTCAGTTTTGCTTGAGGGACCAACAGCACTGTGTTATTTTCTGACCTGGTTACCTGGGACAAGGTTGAATATAATTAATGATGCATATATCTAAGCTTGCTTTAGGAGTTAGGTGTGTGTGTGTGTGTGTGTGTGTGTGTGTGTGTGTGTGTGTGTGTGTGTGTGAGAGAGAGAGTGTGTGTGTGTGAATGTGTGTGTGTGTTGTTGTACACATATACACACACACACACACACAAATAAAGGCAAAAGATATCCAATAGGTTACTGAGGTTAAGAGAAGGGGTAGGTGTTTCTTTAATTAGCTACAGTAATCATTATGTCGGTGGAAAGTCCTTACAGGGATAGATAGACAAATGTGTGTGCATATGTGAGTGCGTGTGAGCGTGTGTGCACCTTGTTGTTTATGGGATTAGAACTCCAACTTATAGCAAACACTCGCTCTTGAAGCCTGTCCCCAAGAGGCAAAAAGGATCATAGCATTTCATTAGGGGGGAGGCTTAATGCTATTCATCCTCTGAAGCACATCCTCTATGGTTTTACAATGGGTCACCTCAGAATGAGAGCATACCTAAAGCTTACCGTATTCATCTCCAAATGAAACTGTTTATCCCTGTGGGTGTCCTTACCGAATTCGCTCTTTGAGTGGATGCACAATACCATGAATTTAGACAACTCTGAAGAATAAAAATGATGCAGATTTGGTTGGTAATTGAGCCTCCTTCCCCTAGCTGAGGTCATGGCAGGGCTTCTGTAGACTCAAGCAGAGAATTTTGCAAGCCTGTAATCCAGCTGGCTTTTATGTTCCAGTCCTGATATGTTGGATGTGGGTTAAGCACAGTGTCTGATCATCATGGCGTCCGGTTTTTCTTTTTCTTCATTTACACTTACAAAATTGTAAAGACTGATAAGCATTAACTGATAAGCATTGCTTCGGAAAGATGGTTGCTCCAAATACAGCATCTGCAAACTATGTCTGTTCCCCATAAAGACAGCTCGTCAACTTATTTCACCATCTTCAAACTAAACTCCATGCAAAATATGAAGCTTATGGCAAATTTCAAGAGTCAACTGTCACCAACAGGGTTAAAGCACTGAAGTTTTCAGCACAAAAACACAGTCAACAACTTTAGCGATATAATTCTGCAAAAATAGTGTTTTACAATCAGAAAGTGTGTTTTCTGGTTCAGTTTTATTTCCCCTGGATGTCATTAGTAAGCAACAATGCATATACATAAAAAACATTGTAAGAATTTTACAAATACATTTTTTTCTATTATCATCTACTGACCATTATCGGGGGCACATTGTCAAACTACAATGGTTGAGATTTTGAGCAAGATTGTAAGATTATATCAGTTGTAAGTCAGTGGATAAAGTGGGTGTCAACAAAATTATGTAAATTAAACTCAAATGATTTCAAACACTGGGCCACTGTTGTCAGAACTGCTCTGTTGACGAGATGCTAAGCAATGAAAATGCACATAGGCCTCAAGCAGATGTGCACATGGGTTCATTTTCATATGTTAGTATTTTCACACTCAAAACCAAAACACTGTTATTACTGCCAGAAATCTGCCAGAGCTCTAAGTATCTGGCCCTCTACATGAAGAAACATACACTGATTTGTGATAGTAGTTTCATGTCTTTTCTTAACCTGTCAATAGAAATGATGTATAGCTTTTCATGCAGACTTTTTTGAATACTTTTCTGGCCTGAGATGGTATTTGAGGACAACACACAGCATATTCAGACTTTTCAGACAGTACTGGCAGTATGATAACAATAACTGAAGATGAGTGTAGCCCAGATAAGCTTGAGGGAGAAACACATTCTGTGTTTCTGACTGTCGGTGTATGAAGGCACAATATACGTTTTAAATATTATCGCTATTAATATTAGTATTCATTCCTACACTGGAATGCTTTACATCACAGATGATTTTTGACTCTTGGTTATAACAGGGCAGACAGCACAGTGGTGCAGTGGTTAGCACTGCGGCCTCACAGCTCCGAAATCCCTGGTTTGATCCAACCATGGCCTCCATCTGTGTGAATTTTGCACACAAGGTCTCCTTGTATCTGTGTGGGTTTTCTCTGGGTACTCCAGTTTCCTCACACATTCCAAAGACGTGTTTCTACTGTGCCCACTTTGTGTGTGCCTGTGAGTATGTGTGTGAGTGCCCTCTGATGGTTGTGTGCCCTGTCTGGAGTTGTTACTGCTTTGTGCCCTGTTAAGCCAGTAAGACATCGGCTCTCCTGTGGCCCTGACTAGGATAAGACAATGAATTAATGATAACAGAGCATGTTAAGCGCTGTAACTTAAAGCACTAGAAAATTAATTATGAACTTCAGGAATGCTTTGAAACCCCCTGATCTATTTTTTGAAACTTTCTGATAATCTGGATAAATATGCAGAGTCCGTCACAGCTTATATCGCTTTTTTGTGAAATGTTGTGTTTCCTCCTAATCTGTTCACATACACCCAACTAAAACCATGATTTAACAGTGCTGTTTGACTGAATCGGAGAGAATGCACTTCTGCTTTTCTAACAGGTGACAGCAACTGGTACAGATAATCCAGCTATGACTTGTGTAAATCTATTCAAGTTGCAAAATGCACTGGCTTTGAAAAGTGCAGAATGCGGCAAAGCTTTCAGAAATCACGGCTTACAGTTCTCTTCCATTCCCACTTCTTGATACATCAGCCTCTCTCCCTAAAGAACTCATTAGCTTCCATGCTTGACTGAAGGACTCTACCAATGACCCATGTTTTAAAGGTACCTAAGGCCAATGTCTGCAAATCATTCAAATGTCTCAGTGGATACAACTGCCTGAACCAGATGCAATTGCACCAAGTCATGTGTACCTTAGCTATCAAAGTTTTTTTGGTAAATATCTTCAAAGCATCACATTCCATTTCAATTGTGCCTGCATGTTTGGAAAACTCAACTATTGTACCGCTACCTATTAAATCTTCTTTACTGGACTCCATGGTTGTCATCCCATTGATTTAACATCATTTGTGATGATGTGCTAACAACATTCCTGCCACTATAATCCATTACAGTATACCATCACAACCGACCAGTAGATAATGCCATCTCTGTCACTCTTCACACTACCCTGCCACATCTGGACAAGAAGCATATTTATGTCAGGAAGTTATTCAAAGACTACATCTCTGTTATCAACACAGTTAATCCTTCTAAACTGGTGTCAAAGCTGAACAGACTGGAACTATGTGTAAAGCTGTTGTCAGGGAACTAGATTTCTCTCAAATACCTTAGGATAGGCAACAAAAAAATATTCTTCATGGATACTCTGTATTGAATCTATCCACTGCTATACAGCCTGTTTACTCATGATTTTGTGTCCAAATACAGCAATAATAAGAAAGCAGTTTGCAGATTATGCCACTGTAATTGAACCAATATGCAATAACAATGAGAGTGCCTACAGGAGGGAGATGCATGGCCTGTTGTCATGGTGCATAAATAACATGGTGCATAAATAACAAACTCGCCCTGAATATTGCCAAGAATATAGAGCTCATTTTGGACTTTGGGTGAAAGTCCTCAGTCTAACACATATCAGAGGCTCGGCTGTGGAAATCAAATTCATCGTCCTGGGTGTGCAGCTGTCAGACTCTCTTCTCTGGTCCATAAGTGCCACCAGTATCCTCAAAAATAACAGCAAAGTTTATTTCTGAGGAGACTGGATGGCTTTTAAATAAAAACCACCTCTCTGATCAACTTCAACTACTGCACCATAGAAAGTATATTGACCAGATGCATCACCATGTGGTTTGGCAATGTGACAACTCAGGACATCAGGCTTCTACATAAAATTGTAAAGCAGATGCCAAATAAGGGACCATTTAATCGTTAAGGACACCCTGCACCCAGCTCCTAACCTTTCACTCCTCCTTCTGTAGCATCATGGCATTTACATTCAGGCTATTAAGATTCTTATCAGCAAATAATGGACAGTCCATCCAACACTTCAATACGTTAAACTCAACATATTTACAGGCATGGCAGCACTTTCATTTCAGTATCTGATGAATTCCTATGTTCCCATGAATTCCTATGAACACTCTACGTTCTATTTAATGAGGTACTTGGGTGATCACATGTAACAAAGCTTATATTTTAAAGAAAAAGTACAAGACACTTGAAAGCTGTGATTGAAATATCAATACAGATATCAATACTAAATACAGATGTCTAAACATAAACATTGATTTGTTGAAAACTTATTATTTTTCTTTATATTATTAATAAAGATATAATAACACTGCCTGCTCTTTATTTTGACCAAATGTCTTTATTTGTATTTTAAATTTGTCAGTAATTTTTATAATACAACAAAATTATTTAATTTCACTCAAACACACAGTGCCTACAAATATTGAAAGCACAGAAACTGATAATATTGCAGTTGTCACATACCTATTTACTAGAGCTTTATACACTGCTCACAAAAATTATGGGATATTTTATTTGGAGATATCCCCTCATTTCTGTGAGCAGTATATTTTTATGCACCATAATTCTTTCTTGATAACTCCATTATCAATGTTATCAAGGTTACATTTTGCCATTACATGCACTATTGTTCATCTTTTTTCCACAAAAGCATACGGGTTGTACATACATAATGTATCATGTATAAATTATGCATAGAGTGGATTTGATTTTTTTTTTCCTTCAGTTTGTGCATTTCATGCATTACTAGTGTACTTACCTCACTCTAAGAATGACTGAAACATAAATAATACATTCTGTACTGTCTTATTTAATTCACAGATTTTATTCCTAACAATCATCATAACATAAGCAGATGTATTATATACGCATAAAATGCAATGTATTATATATGTTAAATGTCTTACAAACATTTTCATTAAGTTACTCCAACCCAATCACATGTAGCAGGTGCCTAATTGACACCATAGGTCTACCTAAAGTATACTCATGCAGATGTGGGGAGAACATGCAAACATTCACGCTAGTAATTGAACTGGACACCTCTTGAGTTGTAAGGCAAAACTTGCTAACCACTTGTGAAACTGCACCACCCTAGTCATACACTATAACTGACAGTTACTGAACAGTGGTTACTACACTATATCACTAATAACTTCTACATTTTCTCTCTAAGTTTCCACATGCCACTTGATGAAAATATCTATGAAAATATATTATATTATCAATTATTATATTATATTATCAATAAACATGCACCCAAGTGTTTGAATACAGGCAAACATTGTGTAAATGCAGGTTGTTTCTGAAATAACATAATCCTAGCAGTACAGCAGTTTAAGTGATTGTGATCTCCCTCAGGCACCCTGAATGCATTTATGAAGCAGAAAGGCCAGGCTACTTCAGATGCTGGTCCAGTATGGTCACTCAGTGGAAACCAGGGCGATCGGTGGAAACAAGCCAAGATCAGCATTCACCCCACTTCCTCCTTCCAGGTGAATGCACTCAACACCTTCTTCATGATGCTTTAAAATGCAAATTATTTTTTTTCTAAACTGCCATGCACTTGAATGATTGCTTGATATGAGAATATGATATGGCATGTCATGCAATATGTGAGAGAAGTATGATATTAATGACAGTCTTCTGCTGAGTGATTTAAAATGTTACTGTTATTACCTTAGCACTTAGTCATTGTTAATTAGCCAATGAAGTATTCTGATTTTAGTTTAGAGCTTACACCATCATTGTCTTTAAAACTCTAAAAAACAATTTAATTAACTAATCTCTGTCCACCTATACATTTTTTGCTTAATTATTTATTTATGGAAAGGAGGCTCTAGTAACCTGTTAGGCCACCTCTAGCCTGTATACAAGATGAGATAAGGTTGGGCATTAGAGGCAAACAGGTTCCATATGGTACCCTGTGGCACATTGCCCACAGATGTTGCAGCTGGGACTGTAGACCCTGCACACTCACTGCCTGCTGATGTTGGCGTCACAGGTACTCCCATAAATGCTTGATTGCCAATATGTCAGTATTATCCTGCTGAAAAATGACAGTTGAAAGCCATGAGAGGCAACCAGGATGTCCTGCACATATGGCTGAATTTTCAGTGTCCCTCATATAACTGAAAAATGAAGGGATGACTAACTGTAATTAAATGATGGATTAACAAAAACAATACATATTGTGTATAATTAGGTTCAATTAAATTATATGAATGAATCTGCTTGATGCAGCCCTGTGGGGAATTTCTGTTCAGAATAACATGTTCATGAGATTGGGCCGAATGTTGGAAGAAGGACTTCCTGTAAGAAAATCTGAAAACGATTCTAAAAGTAAATAGATAGCAAAATGACAGAGCAGGAAAATATAAAAAGAGGAACAGGGTACAAGGAAATTAAACACAAGTATGCTTGGTAACGCATGCTTACAAAGACAATAAATAGCAACATTTACACCTCACAGCATTTTTAAATATATGTACTAATCAGAACTAAATTACAAAGAAGTGTAGCTATTGAACACACAAACCCAGTTATTAGTAGTTATTGTTGCTTGCCTTCACACAGGTAATCTTTGAAGGAATCCGAGGTCCAGGTATTGAAGGAGACATCGCAATTGATGATGTCACTCTTGAGGAAGGGGAGTGTCCTGACCCTCCATCCAACCGTATGTATAAAATAAACATTTTCATAATGACTCTTAATGTGTGAGTTCTACTAACCCTAGCTGTGCCCACTAGAGCTCTATAATTACATTCACAGACAAACAGTAGGGGAAAATGGAAGCCAAGACAAGTAATGGTCTAGAATTGATGAGGCCATTGTGAGGCTAATAAGGATTTTCTTCCTCTCAGCTTGATCTTTGCTGAAATCCATAAGCAAATGGGATACCTAAATGGGTTGGCTTTTCTTTTCTCAGCAACTCCCTGATTCAATCAGAACAGAATGTATCTGAGTCTCATTTTATTATGTCCTGAGTATTGTGCTGTGACTACTTATGTGTGCATTTATGTGCTTTTCCTGTAAATATGTTTTCATATCGACACTGGGAAATACAGTTTCAATACGGTGGCCCAAAACAGTATTTTTACATATTCAACTTCGGAAAACTTTTGCGAGTTTTTTTTAATAAACTGTTTCACATAATATTTGGCTTAACTAGCCTGTTAAACTTGATAAACCATGAATTTACGAGATCAAATTAGAGCACAACAGTATTTGAACACATTCCTAACTGGAATGTATCGGAAAGAAATTAATTAATTATTCTAACATGTTTGCTGTAAATGATCTTGGGATTACTATGTTAGAGGTTATTGCAAAAATGGCTCCGAAAAGTAAAGCAAGTACTGAAAAATTATTATTTCATAAATAAAGCACCTATTATTGAAGTCTGTCACAGGATAGTTTGGAGTTGGAAAAGGCCGGATTAACAGTTTAACCTTCAACATCAAAGTGAAAATTGCATGGTAATCATAATCAATTATTAAAATGTACTGGAAATAAGTAAAATAGCTAATGAGTCACCGACATTGTAAAGTGCTTTTAATATGGCTCCTAATACGGTTCAGATTATAAAGCAGTTGGCATTGCATAGCACCACTAACACCACTAATAACATCATCCTTAAATTGGATTGGTGAGCAGGACAGAAAGGATATTGTTCAGGGCAAGTACTAAGAGCTCAGTAGCTTAGTGACAAGTTTATAGCAATGACTACAGTGGTTAAAGGATAGGATAAGGGATTCTCCTGAATAGCTAAGTCAGAACCCTGACTAAATCCATTTGAATATCTGTGGATGTACTTGAAGAGAGCAGTCCATTGCCACTCACCATGAAATTCAGCTGCACTTAAACCATTCTCCAGGGATCAATGGGCAAAAATTCCAATATGTAGGTGTGCATAACTGGTAGAGACATATCCCAACAGACAGATGTCTATATTAAAGCACAGTACAGTACAGCTCAACACTGTTATTCTCGTTTTTCATATTTTTAAAGAAGAACTGTTACCATTATCTTGTTATTCTAATGATGTACGACAAACTGCATAAAAACCAAACAAACTGGGAACGATGGTCAAAAGAAATAGTGATACACTGAAAACCCAAACTGTGAAAAAAGAGGTCACAGTAACAGAAGCATTTATTGCATTGTTTGGGATTTAGAGTTTACATACATTAAACTAGTCTGGATAATAATTCCAATTAGATGGCCCTAAGGGTGTTGGGCAGAACCCTAAAAGTGTCAATCTGTATTAATGATGTCGGACTCTTGCATTCTGTGATGTGATCAGAGCTGGGCATAGTGAAAAAAACATGTTATTATAGTAAAAGTGTCATTACTTAAAAGTTTTTACTTAAGGTACACTACCGCTTAATTACATGATGAACATATATACCTTGTAAGAAAGTAATCTGTTACTCTTACATTGGTTATATAGGCTATATATCTGTTCTTATCTGAGAGGTGTGGTACCCATTGTGGTCTTCTGCCGCAATGACTCATCTGATTCAAAGTTTGATGTGTTGTGCATTCAGAGATGTACCGATCTGCGACTAGACAGCCCCAGGTTCGTCATCGGGCACTGCATTGTGTGTTGTGACATATTCCTTCTGTAACTATCATTAAGCATATTGAGACTGAAAAGTCTCAATTTCTGCTGACACTTTCAGGTGTTAGGGTCAGAATTTGATGGAAACAATGTGAGAGCATGGATCCATCCTCCTTCTTTTGTCTAATCGGACCAGACGGGAAAGGATTTATTTTATCTTGTGCATCACTGAGCTTAGGATGTCTCTTAATTTTTAAAAAAAAATACAGAGTTGTGAAGATTTTCTTGTCGCAACTTACTCTTTTAAACAGCTCTGTCCAGGATTGTTTTCCTTGTTAAAATGGAAACTGCATCAGGTCCTGCTACTGAAGTGGACATTTATAATTATGTGTTCCCTCTCCCCCCTTTAGTCTCATTTAACACACTTCACTTCAGTTAATACTGTAAAAGGCTGACCCTTCAGATGGCATCAGTGACTCCCCAGAGGCAAAGTTGGTAAGGCTATGTTAAAATGTCTATCGAAATACTGGGACTGTCTGGCCTCAAGTACCCTCACATGCATGGCTAATCTGGAAATTTGTGTTCTCAGATTATAACGAGCCATCTTGCACAACACCTCTATGCAGATCCTCCTGGTCAAAGATGATGCCACTGTACACTTGAGCGCAACTCTTTGCCATGCAGCATGGATGGGCATGACAAGTGTAGGATGGCATCCTAGCTGTAGAATTTCACCACCTTACTGTGAAAAGAAGGAGTCAGCAGCCGTTATAGAGAGTTATAGAGTTATAGAGAGACAGCCTAGGCAAAGGGGGTCATACAAACAGTGGGGGTGGAAAAGAGGGGCAGAAGATCAGAAACACAACAGACACCTTTACAAGCATACTGTAACAATAAGTGCCAAAAGCTGCAGTCTTGAAATGGCTTTCCTGAGGTCCTAGTGTAAACCATACAGAGAGCCTGTGGGGTGCAGTGGAAAAGGTCATAGTGTTCCAGTGTGGATAAATGTAAGGCCTTACTGGCTAATACTTAAAAACTGAAACTGCATTGAAAAACAATAGGTCAACACACAAAAGCTCAAACTAAGCATCTAAATGAGGAAGAAAAGTGATTTATGTAACTTTGAACATGCCATGGTTGTAGGTTCTGGACAGGTTGGTAAGATTATTTCAGAAACTGTCGACCTGCTGTTGATACTGTATATAACTTAACTTATCATAACTACACTGCTCACAAAATAGGGGATATTTCATTATTTATTTA
>JAYJMA010116488.1:0-17753 GCA_036873895.1 Parotocinclus cabessadecuia
ATTATAGCACGTCCCGTCTTCTAACATAGGGCATGTTCGATTAATCGTACCAGCCGCTTATTAGGACCAAAACAATCTCGTCCCGATGTGGGCCCGTTAACCGGATTCGACTGTATATTAAAGCAATAGTAAAAATAACATTTAAATCAATAATAATATTTAAGTTAGTACTAAAATAAGTAACAAAACAGATTTTAAAATCAGTCCTCAGTGGGAGGTTCTTGGAGGCACATCGACATATACACAGCTTTGCTCATTACTACGAGACAGCAGAGTCACTGTGTGGATTAGCATAATTTCTGGAACAGTTTATACGCGATACAGTCGTATAAAAGAACCAATTAAATCAACACTTTGCATTTAGCGCACTCTGGTGGCGCAGAGGTGAAATAGGCGAAATACACTAGCTCAGGAACCTGCAATCGCGTCTCTGGAGCCATGGCTGGGCCCTACACTAATATAACTGGCTCGCTGGCCTACAGGCTTCATCCTCTGGTGGGCGTGGTCAAGAAGACTGGAGGACCTCTCTAAAAAGCCTCTATTATTACGAAAATAATGTAACTGATATCACGTGCTTACTTGGGATCCATAGATGCCATCAGCTTCATAAGCTGCTCCGCTGACAAAGACTAAATGGGGAAAAAAAACAAGACATTTATGTCTTTATGACTCCTTTCATTTTAAGAAACGTTGAGCGTTTATTGGTCATGTATCAAACCTGTGCATTCATATTAGGTCCAGGTATACCAAGCGCTGCCATGGCATCCATGCCAGGCCCAGCTAGACTGGCAAGAGGAACGCCACCCATCTGAAGGTCAGGATATTTCATAGCGTTAATAAGAGTTTTAATAATAGTACCAACACCGTTTTAACACCGTACAAATAAGCGCCGAGGACTGCCTACACTTACAGATGGCACTGGGCTAGGCGTGGGGAGAAGCCCACCTCCTGGCAACAACCCCGCAACGGCATTGGCTGGAGCCATCAACGAGAGAGCTTTAGACTCGTCAGGAATCACGCCTGCAACGGCAAAACAGGAAAAGTGTGTCCGTATGAAAGCGGCACGCTTTCGCTTCGTCTACATTTGCACTGACGTCAAAGCGTGATTGTCAGAGGTATCAAAGAGACGAGAGGTCCTTTTACAAATTCACAACTGCTCGATGGTACAAAACAAAAGGAATGGCACTAGACGCACTGCCAAGATGGTATCACCTGAAATTGTTTTTTTTTTAAAGTCATGAACCAAATGTAAGCAAGCACACGGCCGGCTGTCCATACAAGGACATACAAATCACTTTCACATGCAGTCTGATTCAACGTTAAGCATTCTTAATACAGATAAATAAATGCTAAGGCTTTAGGACTCCAATATGTACTTAATACGCTGCTCACAAAAATGAGGGGATATTTAAAAATGAAAACGAAGCAATTCTTCTATTTTGTTAAACAAGATCATCAGCATGAGCAAATATAAAAG
The DNA here is from genome assembly GCA_036873895.1 of Parotocinclus cabessadecuia. Classification (NCBI taxonomy): domain Eukaryota; kingdom Metazoa; phylum Chordata; class Actinopteri; order Siluriformes; family Loricariidae; genus Parotocinclus; species Parotocinclus cabessadecuia. The sequence continues at coordinate 1,478 of JAYJMA010116488.1, forward strand.
TCAAACAAAGTTGTTTGATTACGCAAACTCAATTATCCTCATTAAGTACCAAGTAACATATTCATAAGGATGAACAGAAGCAGGTCAAACTGGACCATCGTGGCCCCGTATGGACTGTTCGGCAGGGCGTATGGTCACCCAAGAGTGCCAAAACACACTGACGGTGATGGGGCACGGACAGGATCAGATTGTCCAGCAGATCTTGTTGGATACTCTTCATTTTCGCGTTGAAATATCACCTCATTTATTGTGAGCAGTGTATTTATTTTTCGAAATGGGAGATCCATTGATAACTGCACGCCATTTCAACCAAATATGTCCTGGCGAGCTAGCCAGATAAAATATTATTTATCTGGAAGGCGGAAGGTGGAAGGTGACCAGTGGCACCAATCACAAACATGCATATACCCCTTTTGTGTGAGGATGGGCACAAACCTTCGGCAAAGGGGACGACAATCAAGGCTCTGTCCACGAAGACTGTGTTCGTCAGATGCTGCGAAACGCCAACAGATTCAGCATCGAGGAACTTTACAAAACAGACACGGGAAGTCACAGGCAAGGGAGAATCACTGGAAGAAAATATAAAGCCTTTTGCAAGATGCACATACGATATTTTGGCACACCTTCTTCAATCAAACCGGGTTAATTATCACACTCCCCACGACAACAGTGTACGTTTAGCCCGCGTAACCCACTCGATGCTCCATCTCAGCACGTCCCACCTGAGCAGCAGTAATGACGTGTAGCCAGAAGTTTTTGCACAGGGGGAAAACAAGAACAGAACAGAATGCAGGAAGAATACGAGAGGCTGCAAGTATGCGAGGTATACAAATCCAGTCAGGGTTCTTTCACTGTAAAGTGCATGTGCAAGCTATTATCTCGTGTTTAAATTTATGTTTTTGTTTCACGTGTTCCGGGACGGTTTAGTTGGTGAACTCAGACACTGGTAAAAGAAAAAACACGACATGTGCTGGTCTTTTTTTTAGCCATACTGCTAATGATTCACACTCAGAACCAAATTATTCACTTTAAGTTGTAATGATGGTGTCTGGATTTCAGAAAAATGAATTTCTGGTGCTGATATTTTTCTGGGAAAGAATGCACTGTGAAGTTTCATAGCAAAACTGTAATCTGAGTGACTATACAGTCCCGAGATCTACTATCAATTTTGGTGGTAATCTGGCCACTTCATGGTTCCACTGTCAAATGTCATAGTAGAATTGTCAACTTGGCTGACTATGAACTGACCATAAATGATTTCACAGTTCAACCATGGATTTTGTTGGTAATTTGGACACTTCCTGGTTTTACTGACAAAGTTTACAGCACATTTTTAGCTGGGCACATACAATCGATCACTGGTTATGGGGCATTGTTTGAAGTCTTACTGGTAAAAACTGCACAAACAAGAGGTCAAGGCACAGGCGGTTCTCAAATCTCAGTCAAATTCTGCCAAAGCAAGTGGAATCAGTCAAAGTACTGTGGCCTTATATTTAGAAAGATCACATCGCGTAGTGGCCTTACTAAGTACTTGTTTTGTAATGAACCCGGTTTGGGACGCAGCCTGCGTACTGCGCTCATAGATTCCTTTTTTAATAGAGACCTTGGTCCCAATTTGCTCCTTATCTCCTACAAAGTGTACTACATAGTCTGCAAGTGTAAGGTGTCCGCAGTTCGTGCGCCACCGTTGTCATAAACTGGTATAATGGTCACAAAAATTAGGGGCTATTTCAAAATGAAACATATCCTAATCAATCATCCTCTGTTTTTGTTACGCAGGAGTGTTTAGCTGCAAGATCTGGACTAGCTGCTGAGTAGTTTGGAGTTCTGTACCCGGGGCTGTGACCTACAGTGTGGCCAGCTTGTGTTTTAAGCGCCACTGACACGTTGGGTGCGTCCCAATTTGCTCCTTGCCCCCTACAAAGTGCCCTATATAGTAATTAATAGGATATGACCCCTCCACGTTAAGTAGGTCACTACGTTTGCAGTAGGAATGCGTTTGTGATTCGGGCGTTAAACGCTGCAGTACTCACTCAGGTGGAAACAGTTTGAGCTCGTCGATGTTCCCCAGAAAGCCGAACAATATCCTCATCTGGTCCGAGGTGGCGCTGGGAGAAACATTCGTCACCTGTACCACTTTAGTGTTTGAACTCATTATTATTAATATTTATAAAAGCACTGACCGAGTCCCCTGTTAGCAAAGCAGTTTAACGTTACCGAGGCGGCTAGCAAATGCTAAACGGTAACGGTGGCAGCAACGGTCAACTCAGCCGCGTTTATAATCACTCTCATTTAAAGTTGTGTTAAAACAGAGCAGAATCCATATTTATTTAAGTACGACCGACAATTGAAAGGGGCAAAATTCTCCCTGTTTTCATCCGTTCATCTCTAAACTGAAGCGAGAAAGATTAAGGACACATTTCAAAATAATCTCCACAACAAACGGCGTGAAACCCGACTTTAATCGGCTAATCATTTGCTGAACATAAATGGCACCGTTTTCTGTTAATAATCGTGGTTTTGACTCTGCAACAATTTATGGTGTCAAACCCAGGCTTAAAATCCACAGTATTCACAAATATTACTGTGGACAGCAGAAGTGGTTGTGCACAGTTCCATGTTCCCACATTCTGTTCATTTCTAGTCAAAAGGAACAGTGTTATTACATATATCATCCATTTGATTGCTTCCTTCTGTCCAGTTAAAGGAGGGAAACCGTTATAATGCATCCTTCTGCTGATTTAAAACTGCTGCGACTCCTGTTTGGGATTACTGTGGTTCTGGCAATTGTCCCCAGAAAACATACTTTTGCATGGTCGGGATGGGTTGGCCGTCCATCACATGGCCCTGGAAGATCGCTGGACTCGAATCCTGGTCCCTGCAGTCATGGGCTAACAGTTGAGACTCTGCCTTCCAACACAAAAACAATTCCAGAGACCACGTTGTTTAGATTATGTATTCTCAAAAACCATAAATTATATTATTACAGTATTATGTACAGAATCTAAAATGAGGTCGGGATTGTGGTGGCCTAGTGGTTAGTACTGCCACAGTTGGGTCCCCGAGCAAGGCCCTTAACCCACAATTGCTTGGATTGTAAGACTGTATACGTTGTAAGTTGCCCTGGATAAGGGCGTCTGCTAAATGACGTAAATGTAATGAAATGCAATGTTAAATAGTTCGATATGAATAAACCATCAGCACAGGTCGAGATCCAAAGAAAAACTGGCAGTGCTACAAATAAACCTAAAAATAGATGGAATTTGGTGGGAATTGTACTTCTGTCCTGAGGGAGGACTTACACCTGTGGCCTCTGTTCTTTTTGGATAACCAACAGAACTTCACAGCCCTGAACAGTACTAATGGGGCTAAAATGTGAATTAAAGAGAGAGATTTTAGGTGCCAAGTACATTAATGTGCTAGTCTCCAACTGCTGAGCTCCGGCAGTGTCTTTTGCCTTAGATCGACTTTCTCTAAAATAGACACCGGACCCAACTACAACCTTCCACACTAGAAAAAACCCCCAAGACAAGTGTTGGCTAAATGATTTAACTATATTATATTTTGGCAGAGGAAGTTATTCATTCCGTTACACTTTTCTATTCACAGTCTATTCGTGTGTTGTCCTGTAAGTGGTTAATAAGCGCCCGGCTCGTAGAGACTTTTATTTTGAAAGGAAGCTCTGCCCAGGTTTGCATGTGAAAGAAGATTGAGAATGGAGTCCCAAACAGAGCAGCCTGGGCTCTCTCGGGTAGAGAGAAAAGCGCTTGAAAAGGCTAAAATTGTTCAGAAAGAAACGCAGCGAAAGATATTTAAAATGGTAAGCACGTTGGAAAGTTAATGTAATTATTTATGACTTAAAATAAGTTCTAAGCCCTCATAAAGAAAGAACTGTATGCAAATTATAGCCGGCTTCCAGGCTAGCTCCACCATCAATCCATGTTTCCCTAACCCTACAGAAATTGTAGTGTCCTGTGGTGGATTTAATATTCTAATAAGAAGTATAAGAATGAAATCTGTGGAAACAAAACGATATGCTCTAAGTAAAGTGAAGATTTACACTTAACCTCCTCCCTCCCCTGTTGTGCATACAGGATAAAAGTCCTCATTAAACAAGGATCCCATAAAAAGTCCTGGGTAGGGCACTATTAAATCCTTAGGCAAGTTTATGTACCCCTGTTCAAATTAATTATGGAGCAGCTACCCTTACCCATGTCTGTGTAGTCTGTGTTATTATTGTGCTTCCTGGACTTTGTGTTTACGTGGTGGAATCTGCTGTCACAGAGTAATGAGCAGAACTATATAAGCATGTGTCTGACATCTTTACCACACTGCTCCCTATGAGCTGTTTGTAATGCAGAGCATGCGCAGTGGTGATTTAGTGACCGTTTTGGACACAGGCCAACTCTGAAGACGGCATTAGCAGCATCAGGAGAGCTATCGGCGTTCACTTCGACAGCATTAAGAATTCGATTCGTTTTCAGGTGGCCAGAATTGTCAAGAAATCAGAACGTGAGCGAACCGAGGAGGAGTCTGCGCTGCTTCTGCGGCATCATGACACGGTTAAAGAACTGGGCAAACGTCAGGCCAGAAGAGCTCTCCTGAAAAGGAAGCAAGAAGAGGTAGGCCAAATGGTTCTGTTTTAATAGCTAGCCAACCCTGTTCGTCGTTTTGTGAGTGACTCACTATTCACTCTGCTCTCAGCTCTATGATGATGCTGAGGATCTGAAGAACAAGGTGAAACAGCTGGCCGTGGCGATCAGTCGAGCCCAGCATGCAGTTATCTACACTGGAGCCGGGATCAGCACGGTAGCTACGCCCTCGATTCGCATACTTCAGATTTTCTTTTGTCTTTTGCTCGTTTAACGAACGTTTCCCAAACCCTGCCAGGCCGCCTCCATCCCGGATTACCGGGGACCCAATGGGGTGTGGACCCAACTGCAGAAAGGACATGCTGTCAGGTCTGAGGCCCGACCCGAATTTGTTGTTCCAACTTTGAGAGTGCCTTTTGATTTCTGTCTAATTCTACCCTGTTTTTCAGGCACACTGACCTTAGCGAAGCAGAACCGACGCTGACTCACATGTGCATCCAGATGTTACACAAAAACAAAATGGTTTGTAAATTAACACGGAAGATAAAGCTTGAAATGAGATAAAACTGCTATAGACGCAGACCAGCCAAGCAGGCGCAGCTCCTATGGTTTGAACCTGGGCTCGCTAAAAAGAAAAATGTATTCTTGTTATTATTATTGTTTGTTCATTATTGTCTGTTGAGGCAGAACTGATGCATCGTGATGTACCAATCTTACGATGTGCGTTCTTGTTTGTTATGGCATCTAATGCAGTTGCGGTTTTTGAACCCCAGAGGGCGCAGCCATACAACATGCTTACAGACGCATGTCCTGTTCTTAGCAAGATTCCTAATTTCATTCAGCTTGAGGCGACCAACGGTTTAACATTTTAAAGAAGTAAAGCACCCCATTTTTGTTATTGTGTCCTAAACACGGGATATTTTCACCCGGTTATTATTCAATTATTTCATAATTTATTTCAATTCGGCAAATTATTATTATTATTTTATTTGTTTTAGACGACGCGTATTGTTTACCCATGAGAAGTAAATAGGGAATGTCTCTTATCGAATTAAGAACGAAAACCTCGAACCGAATCAAGGCATGAGCAGAGCTTGTTGTTCCACCTCCGTGATCTGTTCATGAGCAGGTTCAACACGTGGTCTCTCAGAACTGTGATGGTCTCCACCTGAGAAGTGGTTTGCCCAGGCACGCCCTGTCGGAGCTTCATGGGAACATGTTCATAGAGGTGTTGTAGCTTCAGTTTAATCTAGTAGAACCTAAAAGTTACAGTTATTTGCAGGCTGTTGTTGTTTTGACTGATTCCGGCCGTTTCGAGCAGGTGTGCGTCTCTTGCTGTCCGGTTCGGGAGGTGATCCGCCTGTTCGACGTGACGGAGCGCACGGGGCTGCACAGACACGCCACAGGCCGGCGCTGTGCTCACTGCGGAGGCGAGCTGAGGGACACCATAGTGCACTTTGGCGAGAGGGGAACCCTGGAGCAGCCGTTGAACTGGAAAGGAGCCGCCGAGGCGGCAGAGCGGGCTGATCTCATCGTGTGTCTCGGCTCCAGTCTGAAGGTCCTGAAGAAATACGCCTGTTTGTGGTGCATGAAAAAAACAGCCAGTAAAAGACCAAAGCTGTACATTGTCAATCTTCAGGTAAGAACGGCAGCCTTGAGATGCCGTGGTTGGTTCATCCTTTACTATTTTTAAACAAATCAGTGAATGTATTAAGAATTGCTTGAGCCTATCCCGGAATTCATAGGGAGCTGGTGAGCATTTACCCTGAACAGGGTGTGGTGGGGGGGCGGGGCTGATCCTCATTTGGGTCCCTGCTCCCAGACGAGGGCCGTTGTGCCTAACCGATGCTTGACCTGGATGGAAGGTGCTGCTGGACCTCAAACTGCGGTCACCGTGTTATCTCTGACAAAAACCATATACACATGAAATTGTTTGCCATTTTATTTATTTATAGAATTCTTGTAACACATCTTGATCTTGTATTTGCTATGCTGTATGGTTTACTGTTTTATTGTGTGCTCCATTTGATTTAATGTATTTGATCAACCTTATAAGTTTGTCCATTTGACATGTTTGCAGTTGTATTATTTTCTTTTAGTTGTTACATTTACAGTTTGATTATCTCGTCCCTTTCATTTACTAAATGCTGCATGTTATTTATTACAGTGTATTTGGACTTAATTGCGTTCTCTATGTTATTTCCTATAAATATAGGATTTATGTACCTTCATTTCATTCTTACATATAGCATCTATGCCGGCCAGGTGGATACTTTTAAAAAATCCTGGTCCTCCCCAGGTTTCTTCCTCATCGCAGTTTTCCCTTTCCACTGTCACCCTAGGCTCGCTTTTAAGATCAAAGCTGCTTTAAGACGTTGCTCTGTTTAAAAGGCGCTACGTTAACGACTCTGGCTTGACACACGTTTCCAGGCTGAAGCTGCGACGTCGTGAGGAAGATCCTTTTCTTCATGAACTTGCACTCGCGATCGGTTACAACCATTCGTTTTTTGGTTTGGTCTTGCAGTGGACGCCGAAAGACGATCTGGCCACTCTGAAAATTCATGCCAGGTGTGACGACGTGATGCGCCTCCTGATGGAAGAACTAGGGATTACAGTCCCATCATACAACAGGTAAGAGGTTCATTCTGAGCCCAGACGTTCTGTACATGGTTATAAGCCTGTAAGCCCTAATCGGTAACGCAGGTCTTTCAATACGCCAGATCACAGGATCCCATCTTCAGCTTAGCAGCACCCCTTCGGCTCGGCGAAGAGGACAGCCATAGGCGTAAAACCCTAGCGCCCCCTGCTGCTCTGCTGGATTCTGCGTCGTGTTCTGTAAATGAAACCGACGAGACAGAGGTACAAGGTGGCTGGTTTGGGCGAGGCTACTCCAAAGGAAGGAGGAAAAAAAGAGCCAGGAAGTGAGCCATGGGTTCACTTTAGATTAAGTTTTGATTAAGGATGCTCTTGCTTCAAAGGGGCACTCCGCACAAGTTCAGGGCAGCTCCGAAATGATCTAATATAGACTAATGACCGTATGACTTTTCACTTGTATCTATGAAACGACCGAAACGCCAGTAACAAAAACTGAAATTTTCACACCTAGCTGGTTGATCTGCTGCCTTTAACCCCTTGAGGACCAAGGGACACGCGCCGTTCACGGAAATGAGGGGATATTCCATTATGGGGGCGTTTTATTTCGAAGTATCCCCTACTTTTTGTGAGCGATATATTTGTCCCATACTTTTAAAATGGACGCCAGATGCGATCTGAAACAACCTGGAGCAGTCAAATGTGTAGGAAACTTTCACTGTGTGACTATGTGAACAAGGCTGGTTTGGATACGTACGAGTTTGTCAGACTGAGAGGAATTTTGTGTCGAAATGACTGTGCGTACAATCCTTAGGGTCCTGAAAGGGTTCATCTCCATGAGGGGTAGCAGTAACGTTTGATATTCAAAGCACGGTGGCTCTCTAAGTGATTAAAAAAAACCCCAATCATCTAAATTTAGCAAGCCACCATCGAGTTCGAAGTCAGGAAAGATCGTTCTCACACCATGGCATAGGACTCGTAGCACCGTGTACGAATTTCACAATCATTTCTAATGCGAGCTTTTTTTTTGAAGTGTGCAGCCTACAGGCTGTGAATTCGTATTCCTTCAAAACTCAAGGACTTGTAGTGAAAATTCTAGCAGCGTCCCGTACCGTACCGTCCCATACCGTACCTCTAGCCTAACTTTAATAGTAAATCTCGTTCCACGCCTGTGATCGGATTGCACTGAGTGAATAGAAATGAAGATTTGAGTTCAGTGTTGAAGTTTATTCAGTGAATGCCGGGGCGTTTTCTTGTCTGCACCTGCCCGCACTCCATGCACATCTGGCGAAGCTCATGCGTCTAATCATGGCTCATTTACGGCATTTAGCAGACGCCCTTATCCACAGCGACTTCCAGGGCCTTGCTTGAGGACCCAACTGTGGCAGCTAGAAGAATTAGAAGATCACTGAAAATGTCATTTGTTCCAGTAGTTCAGTTCAAAAAGTGAAACCTCTATAACGTACAGATTCATCGCATGCCGCGTGATATATCTGAAGCGTTGATTTCTTTCAATTTCGATCATTGCGATTTACAGCCAATGGAAAAAAAAAAGTCGGTAAAGCAAAGAAATATTAGCCCACTGAAAACTACGCCTTAATAGCGGCCTTCAGCTCGTCTGCATTTCCTAGTAGACGGCTGCGTTAATTGCGTACTTGATATAACAAGGTGGACCGAGAGCAGATGAAGGGACACCCCAGATTTGGGATCTAGATTTGTAAATGAAATCCAAAATTGACTTTCTTCTGAAAACAGGTCCTCGGACCACTGAGCAACAGTCCAGTCCTTTAGTCCTTAGTCCAGGAAATACTCTGGGACTCGGATGTTGTCTCTGGGTCGTGGCTTGCCTTGCTGTGAGGCAGCGGTGCCTCCCACCGAGCCACCAACAGATCACCTTTTGGTTTAATATTCTAATTTGAGACGCACCTGTATGTCTTTGGAAAACTTGACGTTAAAATGTACTGCCTCCGAGCCGTAGCTCAGTGTAAACACCACCACCACCACCACCACCACCACCACGACCGACGACTGAAAAACACCGACAGAAATACCAAACTGCTGTATGAATAATATCAAACATAAAGCACTGTGTGTGTGGAGGTTAATACATACAGCTACTCGTCTTATGTTTGCCTTAACATATTTAATGTTTCTCTTCTTGAGGTTTGAACCCGAACAGGGATTGCGTCTGGTATTTTGTAAGCCTTGAATTTGTACAGGTAGAACCACTTAACTAATGTTAAAATGTTCCTGTAACTTGAAAGTTAAAATAATAATAATAATAAAAAAAATCACCCTTGTGATCTTTTCTTTAGTTTTTGTATGTTCTTGATTTACTAACACAATAACACTCTGTGGCATTCAGTCGTTTTTTTTTTTTTAATTTTTATTTTGCACTCTTTTATGTCGACGGGTAGGAGCGCGCTCACAGGGCGCAGTCCATCACAGGGCGCTTTATGGTGTCGCTGCCCCCTCCATCTCATCCAGCCTCTCTCTCTTCCCTCCATCATAAACGGTGCTGGAGATGTCTGCGCTCTGATCATGAAGTACTTGCTGTGTCCGCTCATGCCGTCGTTATTAGTTTCTGCACAGCGCTGATCAGCTCTGGGAAGTGTGTGTTTTGGAAATGACCACGGTCTGTGTATTTGTGGAGCTCAGCCTTCAGTCCATCGGCTACTTCCTGCTGTTCCTCCCACGGTAAGAAAGGGTCGTCCGTGGAGCCGAACTGAACGATGTGCTTCGCGTTTGCTCTGATCTTCTCCCACTCCCACGGACGGCTGAAATACCCTGAGGGAGCGGAGAAGGACTGAGGACCAGAGTGCTAACCAAAACAGGACTTTCAAACGGTATGTGAAAATCTACCTTAGACTGCCAGTTACGGTCTTCCCAAAATGATCAGACTTACCAGCAAAAGGTCGTATTGATTATCGTACCAGACCCGATTTAGTTTTAGTTAGTGTCTCACCGCTTGCTTTCTCATTCTCATCTCCCAGGTCTGAGGTGTAGGCTCCGACCAGGATGATTCCAAACACCTTGTGTCTCTCACTATACCTGGTATCCAGTCAGACAGAAGTGTTATTACTGAGAGTTGCAGCACTAGAGCAGTCCGTTTTTCTCACCAAGCTGCCCCCAAAAAGAAACGCTGCTCTAAAACAAAACCAAGCAGCCACTGTTGGGTCCTTCAGCAAGACCCATAACCAACAACCGCTTGGCTTGTAAGACTATCAATGGTAAGCTAAGCTGATAAGGTTGTCTGCTAAATGACTAAATAAAAACCCGATCTGTCTACAAACCAGCCAAATGAACCGTCTTGCGTAACTTGTTACCTGTTTGAAAACCTTTAATCCAGAGTTCAGCTGTTCTATCATCAGTGGACGCATCTCAGCCATGCTCGACCAAATTAAATAACATTATGGACAGTATAAAGATAGGATATTGTAAAGCTGCTTTGAGACAATGCTTCGTTCTTAAAAAGCGCTACAGAAATAAACATTTACAATTCTTATACCGAACAGGCCGCTCATAAGCTACACAAATTCCATAATTGCTCTTTCATGTTGTGCTGTGACTCGTCTTCATAATTTGTTTAATAGGACCTATAATTCTGTAAGACATTCTGTATCCTTCTTACTGCGAGGAGGAAATGTAGACAGTGGTTTTTTTAGTACCTCATGGCTGCGGCAGCTCCAGAGCTGTGACCGATGATGAGCGTTTCCTCATCACACTGTAACTCGAGCTCCATGAAGGCCAGCCATATGCTCTCCCGGGCTGTCACTGGTAGACCATACGTGGAGAGAAGTTTTTTTTAAAAAGTTGATTTGATCCATGAAAGGATTCACAGAATTTCAGCTTCAGAGCTACAAGTAAGCAAACGAATTCCAAGTAAGCTCAGACTGCGTGGTGTATCTACTATTTTTGTTTATCTGGTTTCAGAGGCTGTATGTCACACGTCCATTAGATAAGTGTACAATACACAGCCTAAAATGTTTCGGTCATTTGGTAGACACTGTTCCAGAGCGATTTACAACGGACACAATCCATGCAATTGGGGCTTCCATGGGCCGGACTTGCTTATCAAGCACATCCAACAAACACTGGTCAAGACCACCATATTCACCAACCCCTGCCTGAGCTTATTGTTTTCCAGTGTAGCAGAGTGCGCTACCCTGCTGAACGAGGACAGGGGTGCACTCGGTCTGCAACAACGTTTAGGCAGGTGCTATGTCCACACTGAATTCAGGGCCCAAGGTTTCTCAGTAGGACATTGCCCAGTTTGCTCTACCTTACACACCTGGGTCTGGCATGTTCTTCAAGTGACTGCACACGCCTGTGATCTGCAAAATAAAGAAACACAACGTAAAAAAAAAGCACGATCGTTTTATTTACGTTATCTTTAACCTGCTTAATCAACCAACATAGAACGACAGACAGCATGGAATGGCGTTCTGCTACAGAACCTCATACCTTATTGATCTGCTTACTGGCCCATCCGTACCAGTTGCAGTGCTCAACATTTCCCGCACCATTACCTGGAACTATAACCACTTTCTTGACAGCCATTGTTTCTTCTGATCAGAGACCAAAACGGAACTCTAGAGCTATCTAGGAGAACTGCAACCCTGGTGTGATTTCTTCTAGTGCTGTGATCACTTAGTGGTCACTTTACAGTTTGCATCTATTTCATTAATTATTATGTGCTGTGCTATATTCCGTATATCAATGTGCCATGTAGATATATTTATTTTGTCGCGCTGGACCGTTCAGATCACGTGACCAGTGCAGACGTGGGCGCAGCAGAGTCACGTGACTCTGAGCACACAGCAAACTCGAGGACTTCTCTGCGTTCAGTTTACGTTTTCTGCTGCACACTAATCACGGTTTGGTATCGTTTTCGGTGTGTCGCGCTTGGTAACTAATCTTTTTTGTTTTATTTTTCTTTTCTTTTCACTTTTGAGTGACCGTGTCAGCAGTGAAACAGTGAGATGTGCGCGTGGAGGCGGAGGCGCGTCAGTGACGCACTGATTTAAAGCAGAGTCGGATCTGCGCGAGCTGTCAGACGCTCTGCGCACCCACAGCTTTATTATCGTTATTATTACTACTAATATTAAAGGCTACACCGGTAAGAGAAGAAGGGTAAGACTGCTGTTTTAAACTGTTATGCCTCTTGAGAGTGTTACATTTGACCTGGCAACTTTTTTGGAGGTGTCGAGGCGTCTGAAATAAACTGGCTTACTAATGACCGAGAAAGTGCAGACAACCAGTATGGGTCAGGGTTACCGGTTTGGTGATGACTGCTCTTGTATTCCCACATGCCTGCCCTGCAACACCATGGCTTCCACCTTGAGCTTCATTGCTGCTCTTCTCCTGGCTCATGTTGTATCCGCAGATATGAACCCAAACCTGGTCAAGGCAGCAAACTTTGCCATCGAGGAACACAATCGTAGAATTAACTCTGCTCATGCTTTTAAAATAGTGGAGATCCTGTCCCAGTCGGCTCAGGTGAGGCAAACAAACACACACACACACACACATTTTATAACAAGGTGTGGACTCCCACCTAGGTGTGGTTTGTGCTCTCTCATATATACTCTCGAGGTTTGGAGTCTACTGTAAGGGACCATAGGAGGACAAAACTCATCGGGCAGTCCATCGTAACGTTCAGTATATACGGTGGGTAGCCTCGCTGCCTCACGTCCCAGGGTGGGGACGATAGTGACGGCAAAGATGCCGAATAAGCAAACAAACAATAAGCACCCGGCCATCGCGTTGGAAATCCACCAGAGCTGCTGGACGTTGTTTTTTTTTTTTTTGTTTTTTTTGGCATTTCAGGTTTAAATTGGCAGAAAAGGCAGTCGAGGGTGGAATATTTAGAGAATATAGCGATAGGTGAACATACGCCACATTGCCAAAAGTATGTAGACACCGCTTAAAACAAACATTTTTACAGGTATCTGTGTTTAACTCCCATCCGATCAGTGCCCATTCTTTTTAATAGAGGTATATTAGGAATATATTAGAAATATATTCGACCAAAATTGGTCTTGTACACGTCTAATTCAAGTCTGAATGGCAGAAGACTAGGACGAGCGAACCCTTAGATAAGAATTACTGTATTGTACAGTGTAGCAATGCATGCAATGTTTTCATTTTGTGTCTTAATCAATATCATTACGAAGGATTTATTCAATGATCAGTTAAAAGGCGTTTAATGGCTCGTTTCTAAAGTACAAGCAAGTTCGTCTGGACATTTTGACATCACGTATTATTTAGAAAGACTGATGTTTACCTCGTAAGTGTGTATTTGATGGAATGTCACGTGCCTTGCTCAGATCTACCCCCCTACCCGGGTTAAATACTCCATCCAAGCAAAGGTAGCTGAGACGACTTGTGCAAACGATGGGAGCGCGAACCTGCAGGACTGTAACCTGAAGACTAACGCACAGGCAAGCGATCCACTTACTGTTATAGTCACAATGTACATGATAAAGGACATGATCGTTTTTGTAAACCTACTGCCCAGGATTGTTGAAATCTAATCTAATCAAATCAGACTATAAAAGTTATAGAGAACTAATCGAGATCATAATCAACAATGTCATAACAATATCGGATTCAGTGGTCTAGCAGGCCTTCCTCAAGAATTTGGGAGTATTTGGCAACATCCAGTTTCCAGCCACTCCTGACCAGTACATCATTTGAATTTCAGTCTTGGTTTCATCTGACCATAAAACCTGTTGCCACATGATACCGGAGGCACAAACAGGACGATATGGCATGTATTCAGAAGAGGTTTCTCTCTTGCCAAACAGGCCAGCTTTGTGTAAAGCCTGTAAGATTCATACCATGCGCTTTGGACTTCTTCTACTACTTAGAAATCCTTATGTATCCTTTCTTCTAGCTTTGCACAACTTCATCCCAGGGCTGTGAAAACACAGTGTGGGGGAAAGAAAACTGTGTGTTTTGTTGGTTTGCCCAGATGGCTGGATTGTGTTCTTGGGGCTATTTGTGCTAACAGGATGCGCTTTTGTCTGCTAAGATGAAAGTTGTAAATGTAAAGGAAATGGTGAAATAGTAAATCTTGCATCAAAATTAGTCTGAATCTTTAGGGACAAGTTTTATTCTGACGAAATTACAGCCGTTACGTTTATAATCCTTATTCTAAAGGGACTGATATCATATTAAAAAAAAAAAACCAACAACATTCTTTTTACTTTCATCTTAAAAGCTGGGTTAGAAAAGGTGAGGATTGTGACAGAGCATGATGAGCTTATTATATTAACTGTATGTTCTGATTTTCCATTGAATGCCTTTTCCAGATGATGACCTGCAGCTTTGTGGTTCTGGCAGTTCCAGGAACGGACATGGTTCCCAGCAACCTTCTATCAGACAAATGTGCTTGACGCATTACTCACGGGATACATATAAACCGCTCCGAGAAATTCGGGGATATTTTATTATGGGATATTTCATTTTGAAACTTTTCGTGAGCAGTATAACATCTTATCTACAGAGTAACTCGAGCGCTTCATACAGAGATTATTGTGAGTCTCTCTAATGGCAGTTAATCAAAGTGAGTTTTAGCTATAGGAACTACTAGTACGTATATTAGTGTTACATGGATGCACCGTTTATCCACCGACAACAAACCATTGTTACTACAGAACGTTTACTACAGTTTGCTGGTGCAATATTTTGCAGTGAATTTCACGTGTGAGCTGCTTATCTCTGTTACTGGATTGGATTTGGCTCAGTGGTATGGCCGTGATGTCCATTTTGTCCCTTTTTAATTCCAAATAAAATAAAATAAAAATAAACCCAAGCAACCTCTAATCTCTTTATTCCCTTCAGCCTATCCACATGACTAGGTGTGGTGCGATGGCATATGAGCGTGAGGCCTATTTGGAAGTTTAGGAATTAGCAAAGTATTGGGAAATGCCTAAAATAAAAATTATTTTAACATTAAATAAAAAAACACAAGACTTTTAGTGTTAGCCGAATACATCGTTATTGCTCTATGGATCCATGTAAATGATTCACATTAATTTTCCAATCTGATTAATCCTGGCTTTGGGTTTTTGGAATGTGGGATGAAATCTGAGTCCCTGGAGTAAACCCACACGGATATGGGGAGAACATGCAAACTCCACACCGCCAGAAATAAATGATCAGGATTGAACCATGGATACTGGAGCTGGCAGGTTAAATCCACTTGAAATGCCACGTAGACGATCTAATCCTTTCCAGAAAAATATAAATGGAACAATAAAATAATGGGAATTATATATAAAGGTGGTTTACCCTTATTTCACATGGAGAGTTTTCGCATAACTTGGGACAGTGTTCCAAACTGTTGCTATTCATCATTAATGGACTTTTTTTTTTACTGGTGTTGCTATAAAATATTCAAATAATGCATGGATATTGTTGTTATTATTTGTGCACAATACAAAACATTTAAAAATGTTTAGTTCTGAACTAGCAGTTATAAAGCTGTAGGGGAAAACGGCACAGCTCAACTCTGACCCGTGACGTTAAGGAATCTAAGGCTACGTCCCAAACCGAGTACTGCTGACTAAATAGTGCCCAAAGACGCCATTGGCGCTGCACTAATTTGGCGAACTCTTTAGTACAGTCGTATGCGGTTTAAGACGCAGCCTAGGACTTGCATGTGTTTGCATTGTTATTGCAAAGTGGCCGTTGTTACAACGCAGCGAGACACAATGATAAAACTACATCTTAGATAGACTGCTGACTTTCACAGGACACTATTTTGTACTCAAAGATGACGGAGCTGAGCTCAGCGCTTTCTAAAGAAGGCTGGTGAGTACTTTCAGCAAGCTAACGTGGACTAGCCATAGCATGTTAGCCATGGAGTCTGGCAGTTACGGGTGCGTGTACCCGTATTGATGAAACGTCTGGTTCCGCCACCGGGATTGGCCAGACGTGAGCCCTGGGCGCGGTCTGATTGGCGGGTTGCTTTGGCGTAGCCAATCATAGTGGACAAGGCGGGATACTGTGATAAAATTCACGTCCACAGGACGATGTGTGTCGTAATACGGGTAGGAAATGCAGCGCTAGCCCGGGATAAGCTA
>JAYJMA010116530.1:0-17747 GCA_036873895.1 Parotocinclus cabessadecuia
AGAGAGAGAGAGAGAGAGAGAGTGTTATATATAGAGAGAGAGAGAGAGAGAGAGAGAGAGAGAGAGAGAGAGAGAGAGAGAGAGAGAAATGAGAGTGAGAAGTAAAGAGAGAAAGAAAGTGAGAGAGAAATGAGAGTGAGAAGTAAAGAGAGAAAGAAAGTGAGAGAGAAATGAGAGTGAGAAGTAAAGAGAGCTAAATGCCGTGAATGTAATGCAACAGAATCTAAGGTCACACAGTAATGAGCAAATTTGTATAACTTAGCAACTGAAATCATTTAGAAAACTGTTCGCTGTTAGCTAATAATGCTCTATAGATATCTAAGACCAGGTATTATAACATTTAATTGCCATGTCTAGAGATGTGACTGGCATTACCTGTTTATTTACATGATCAGTCTTATATAACTGATCCTATGCCGGCCACATTTAGCTAGTGCAGCACGCGACAGCAGCACAAACACAGCCACTCGTGCACAGTACAGTGCTTTTACTATTTTTACTTCAGAATGCAGTTCAATTAAACACGCTTCAGTCATTCGATGGCTTGTTTATGTTTATGAGACCACTGCTGACACACAATAATGATGAGGACGTGTTAGATTTCACTTGTTTTTAAGTGCTAGGTTCAACTAAATCATCTCCCTCATTTCATTTCGGACACAAACTTGTCTACATTGAGGAAGCAGAATTGTTTCCCAGAATGCCATGCGAACGTTAAGAGGTGTATACTTGCATACAGCTTGTGTGACATCAGGCAATCTAATAGATATAAAGTGGATACAGTGTGCTGAACACCGTTTGAGTATTCCTTTAATGTGTTTAAGCAGAATGCAATATATTATGGTGCATCTGTAATGTGTACACACAAAGCCCTGGAGGTGCTCTCACAATGAATGGCTGACAATGACACACAGCTTTCCAAACACACTACTCGCTCGATATTGAAGTGCTTGTTTCGGAAAGGAGAACGCACATCAGAAGTACCCTGCTTCAAACTAAATGCATGCCATGGGCCGCTCTCTGGGTCACACACTGGGTCAGAGTGGCTATACTGTACTATAGATGTAATGTACTATAGATGGGACGAGGTGAGACTTAATAAAACGATTCATTTTAAAAGATTTATTTCCACAAAATAATCTGGATCATAGATCAAAAGTTTTCCGTGATCCGTCAGACTAATGACGATGTGGTGAGCACAAGAGCACAAATCTATAATAGATGAGTAGATGGAAAATGGTGGGCTCGTGTTTCGTTTGCTTTTGATTGCGCCTGCTTTGAGACAAACAGAAAACACATTATGTGAGGAAACATCAGATGTACAGACTCCAGCTTTGTATTGTGTTTGTGTGATTTCTGTGATTAATGGTAAATTGTTAGACAAGTGCAGTACACCGATGCATTCATTTCTTTTTCATACTGTGGTGGCCCAGTGGTTAAGGTACTGGTATGGACCAGAAGGTCCAGGGTTCAAATCCCACCTCTGAAACTTCAAATCCCACCTCTGAAGTTGGGTCCCTGAGCAAGGCCCTTAACCCACCATTGCTTGGTTTGTAAGACTGTATTAATTGTAAGTCGCTCTGGATAAGGGCGTCTGCTGACTGACGGAAATGGAAATGTAATACTTGCTTAAACTTGCTAAGCCAGTTCAGGGTCGAAGGGAGCCTGGGCCTACCAGCACAGGGCACAAGGCCAGAACCAAACCCAGACGGGGTGATGAGGCACTGCGGGGCACATGAGCGCACACAGCCACTCAGGCTGGGACAGTTGAGACAAACTAACACAACGTATATTTTTTAGAAAAGGGAGAAAATACAAACGAGAGAGAATGAGAGAGAGAGAGAGAGAGAGAGAGAGAGAATGAGAGAGAGAGAGAGAGAGAGAGAGAGAGAGAGAATGAGAGAGTGTCTGGGGTGGGAAATTGGGATCTTGGTGTTGAGAGATGACCGCTCTAACCACCATGGCACCATGGCACTGTGTGCAAAAGTCTTATGCTACCATTAGATTAGATATTCCATTGTCCTGCAACAGTGTATAATATCTAACGATTTCTCAGTCAGTTTATTAGAACACAAAGAACAAATACAGATATATTTGTATGCTGTATTTAAAAACAACAACTAGAAAATCAGAAAAAACAGCTTCTAATTGTTTAAGTAAACAGTAGCAAGTATGTAGTGTGACTTCCTTACACTTAAGCAGCATCTGGAGCGATAGCAGCATCTGGAAGCTTCATCGGGATGCCAAGTTGACCTTTCTACAGCATGAAGAAGCATGATCATGAATGGTTTAGTTGGAAGGAAAGCAGCCAGGAAACCACTTATTTGGAAGAAGAATAGGGTGGAAGGCTAAGATTTAAAAAGTTACAAATCAAAGACCGGAACGAAGATCAGTGGAAAAGAGCATTATGAAGTGAGGAATCCAAGTTTGAAATTATTGGGCCCAATCAATGACAAGACGTTATATATTTGTCCTAATACCATTCACAAAAAAGCCGAATTTAATTGTTGCGTAAGACTTACTATAGAATTACTATATAGAAATGCAGTGTGGTGGCTCAGTGGGCGGCACTGTTGCCTCAAAACAAGGAGATCCAGGGGTCGATCTCAGCTGGAGTGGCCAGGACACTTTTTAGAGACACCAATTAACCTAACACGCATGGCTTTTGACTGTGGAAGGAATCCAGAGTACCTGGAGTAAACCCACACAGACACAGGGAGGACATGCAGACCCCACACAGAAAGAACAAGGCCGCACCACCATGGGATTGAACCCAGGACCTTCTTGCTGTGCTACCCACGGAGCCACCGTGCTGCCCCATGTGATAATTCTGATCATTATTCACATTCACATCATTTAACAGACTCCTTTATCCAGAGTGACTGAGGGTTAAGGGCCTTGCTCAAGGGGACTAACCTTGGCATCTTTGCTGTTTTGAGAAGGGTTAACCATCAATCTTAGTCAATAGTCCGGTACTGGACTTGTTCAACCACAGTGGTTATCACCATTTCCCGTGCTGCTATGACAGGACGTCCTATTAACGATACATAACTGAAGCATGTTCCCATTTATATTTAACTTTTGGTAGTAACCCATGACTTCTTGTGGAAAAACCAGGTGACGCTGAGGTCAAATTCCCTTAATCATTCATTAGCACAAATGTTCAGATTGGGCATATGGAAACAAAAGTGTGCTGAACTTCATAGGTCAGACAGTGGCTTTAAAAATACGACGAGCGCGAAAGCAACCTGTAATGAAAATGTCTGCAAGAGCACATTTTCAAAATAATAAATAATTGAATACTTCACAGAGTACTTTTAAATACCTGACGCTTGACAGTGACATGTTCAAAGTAGGAACAACCTATGATTTAATGCACCAGTCAGTTAAAAAAAAAAAAAAAAAAAATACTGTCAATTACTTCCCAATTATAACCCGATTAACTGTGCAGGCCTGATGTTAAGTGGATTTTAATGGCCCTGTGAGGTGAGGCATTAGGACCCAGGTGGTTTTTAGCACCGTGGTGAAGTCAGGGCACACAAGGAGAACTCTCAGGTTACACTGCATGCACATGCCAAGGGAAATGAGGCCTCGTTCTCTGCCTCTTTCCCGCCCTCCTGAGGACATTACCTCCTGCATCCAATCAACAGACCCTCAT
This sequence comes from Parotocinclus cabessadecuia, assembly GCA_036873895.1. NCBI lineage: Eukaryota > Metazoa > Chordata > Actinopteri > Siluriformes > Loricariidae > Parotocinclus > Parotocinclus cabessadecuia. The sequence continues at coordinate 3,659 of JAYJMA010116530.1, forward strand.
ATGCAACCGTACCATATATCTCTTCTATCTCTGCACCGCCAAGATATGCAAAGCGGGTCTGTGTGCACAATAGCCTCCATTATCGACAGGGCACGCTTTCACCACATCACGGTGACCCTCATAAATGCTTCATGCAAGCGATGCAAATGATGGTGGAATGCAGCGGAAGGAAAACGCACAGTGCCTCTGCTCGCTCTTTATGGCTAGTCTCAGTCTCAGTTCCATTATCTGGGTTTCAAACAACCGTAATGTGCCAGTGACTTTGCGTCTGACCTCAGAGTAAACCCAGACAGCTGCATAGGGGTTTTTCTTATATACTTTCACACTAATTTCCTATTGCACATCATACCACTGATTAGCCAGTCTTTTCATACAGGAACTACAAGACTAATGTCCATACAGTAGCTAACAAGTAAAGGCAGCTTAGAAGGTGAGTGAAGTAAATGACAGTAAAACACAGATGTCGTAAAAGAGTTTGTGAAGCTTATTTATTTTATAAAAAGGTCTCCAAAGACATGTCTGGTACTCACTAGTTTTCTGCGCTACAAAGCAAATGTAGCTACTAAGTACGGGAAGCTTACCAAATAGTACTGTGCTAGCTGGATAACTAATTAAACACAACGAGTAGCTCATTATACTAAGAACGCTGTCATACTATTCCTTGATTCCCAGAGAATCTAAATTCTAAAGAAACAGAGCGTTGAACAACGACTTTAATACAGAAGTGGGAAAATGTTGCTGCAGATCACAATCGTCACACCATGAACACAGAGCATATAAAAAAAGCATTAAAAAAAAAAAAAAAAAAAAAAAAAAAAAAAAAAAAAAAAGAGGTCCCCCACCACAACAAAAGACTTGCAAAAATCTCCAGTTTTTGCAACAGTATCTACTCATGCAGCCACTATAAGAAAAACACGGAGCGAAAATAAAAGACCACCACAGAGAAAACCCACCCAAGTTTTCACAAGACCTCCAGGATGTCCCGCAATGTTTCTGAGACATTGTCCTGTGGATACACAAACACGTCTTGGCTGAGGAAGTACATTTGTTATAATTGCAAATAACTGTGTACGTTTTACAGTATTTGGGTTGAACTGTTACTGTAAAGCTGGACATGCTGAGTTTGTGTATTTCTATAATTTAGTGTTCTTAAAATGGTTCTTCATACCGACGGGAGGAACTTTACTCGACACCACGCAAAGCTAAATGGGAAATGGTTATGGATATGGTTTAAATGGGAACACATGGGTAGCGTGGTTATCGCACACGTTTGGTTTTCTTTGTTGTTTAAACCAACGCAACATTAAAAAAAAAAGTCTTTGTGCTTCTGTGCCACAAAAGGTATGGCAAGATTGTGTCGACCAAGGCCATCCTGGACAAGACCACCAACAAGTGCAAAGGTGAGGCTCGTTTTCATTTCGAAATTTGCGTGCGAGTTGGCTCCAAAGCCGCGTTTCATCTCTGGCAGGTGGGCATGGCATGATGTAACGGCTCTGTGATCACTCTTGCATAACTCCGCATCTGTTGGCCTGACCCGTGCTGAAACATTACTCAGTGTGTGTGTGTGTGTGTGTGTGTGTGTGTGGGTGTGTGTGTGCGCGTGTGTGTGCGCGTGTGGTTTGGAACACAGCTCTTTGTGCACATGTGGTACAGCTTGCCAGCCTGAGCCAATGTGCAACAGAAAGCAGGAAACCCTAGTAGCTTAACCTCCTGACTCGGACCAGAGGCTGCTGATTATATATAAACTGGGAGGCAGTAACTGAGCATGCTTTATTCAAATTTCTGTATTTTTGTTGCATAAATATGTTTGGTACATCATCTAGCTTTTTGTTAAGGAAGTAGCATCTGGTTTTAATTCCTTTTTTTACCTATTAACATTGTGACCGATGCATTTTTACAACTAGTTCAGTGTGGTATTTTAAGGGGTGTGGTGCTTGGGATCTCGCTTGATTTTACTGGCTCCCTGCATCAGATTTAATACACTCGTGCATGCCTACAAGGCTAAAAATGGACCAGTCCCCTCCTATCTGAAAGCACTAATCAAATCCTGCTCCGAGTTTGAGACTCGAGCACGGCACGACTACACACAACCCTCAAGATAAAATTAAGACAAGCTTCAAAACACTCCTGTGTATTGCAGTCAGGCTGTGGACTGGATTTGGCATAGCAATCCAAACTGCTGAGTCTTTGGCTGTTGTAAGTGACCTTTTCTGCTGTGTGGTCATTTCCTGGCAAAGGGGTCAATGCAAATCAATGAAAAGACATTTAGACCGATCACTAGGATAAACATTTCTATCCTGTAGCCTCTACCAATATGAAATACTCTTTTTTTCACAGAGCACTAATGGTTTGATGAGTACGAAAAGGATTTGCGATGATCTTTAGCGTCACCAGATCCGAACCAAAGTTACTCCCATCAGTAATTTGGGAATGACCTTCACTTAAGTTCAGATTATTTAGCAGAAACAACTATCCAATTCAGTTTAGATTTGAATAATCTATGTACAAGAGCACTGAGCTCATTCTGGTGCCCATGGTGGCCCAGCACTTTATACTCAGTTCTTTCTTGTTATGCACGTCTGAGTTACAGAGCAGTTTTAGAAAATTTGTTGTTAGCTGACGTCTTCTGTATTACCATATTGGTTGGAAACTGATTTATAGTACTATAAACATTCCTATTGCAAATAATGAGATCTTGTTATATGTTGTCGAAGAAACAAAGAAAGGTGAAATGAGCAGAACTATAAAACATAGCTCAGTGCACAACTAAACAAATCTGTCAATCGGGTGCCAATCAATTAAATTATGTGTAGATTTATCTAAACTGACTAACTGAAAAAGATGTGAGGGACCACCATCCTAAAAGGCAATGAACTGGTATATTGTACTAGTTTAACCATAATATTTAACATTCAGCATTTAGCAAGAGTGAGTTCACCAATAAAATACAGGGTGATTATCCTGCATGAGCGAGGTCTCGACCAAGCTGAATTTAAGACCGAGAGGGCTTGAAGTTTCACTTACAGCTTGGGCCAGTATTTCTACTACTTAATGGATTTTAATATTTGTTCAACATCAATGGCTTCCTCACTGCTAAGAAGTACAGGCAAATCCATAACTACCAAGTAATTCCCTCATGGAGGCAAACAAATTCATTGTGCCACATGACAGTGACCTCACACGCATGGCCAAAGCCATTAAGAACTATTTTCAGAAAAAGTCAAACAGCAGATGGTATGGGCCCCCAAAAAGTCCATTACATAAAAATATAAAAGAAAGTGAAACAATCCAAGTATCCTGCTGACAAAATGGAATTGGAATATGGAAATATCCCATAATGAAATATCCCCATAATGTTTGTAAGCAGTGCATTTGGAGAATCAGTCTTGAGAAGACAAGGTCAAGGGGGTCATGCCAAATATTGATTTGGTTCAAGTTTCTTCTGTTGGTCAAGTTTATTTGTGAAAAAGAAAGTTTATAAATAGAATGTCTTTCACTGATCCACTAATGCAGGAGATTTCAAATTGTTCATAAATTGCAGAAGTAATGTAAAACTTTTTCGGTGACTATATATACCACAGTAGTGTATATCAATCAAATGTATTACAACAGGAAGACTAAGTCATTCCCAATGTCTCAGGTGCACATCTAAACCTATATATTTACATGTGTGTGTGTGTGTGTGTGTGTAGGCTACGGCTTTGTGGACTTTGACAGCCCTGCATCTGCACAAAAAGCAGTGACGGCTCTAAAGGCCACTGGAGTTCAGGCTCAAATGGCAAAGGTAAGGGGTCGTGATAATACAGTCTGCATCAATCTGCAGAGCCTGTGATTAAGAAATGGTGGTGCGATGATAAATCGTTTGCTCTGTTGCCTGGAAACCCGTAGAGTTTACTTACAATTCAAGAGGGAAATATTAATGAACGTATGCTAGTTGCCGTTTTCATTCTGCGCATGTGCACGAGCCTTCCTCTGCAGTTATCGTGTATATAAACATACACAATGACTTTTTGTTAAAGTCCAAACTGGGAGCTGTTATCAAACATTGAATTATTAAACTGGAACCATGACAGCTTAGTAATCATAAAGAAGCACATCGTCACAATCCATATAAACGGAAATGACAATGTTTGGTCAAAGCTCGAGTTTTCCCACTGCTGGGAATCTGCCTCGCCCTGGCCCACCTCCCTCCCCCTTATAAAAACCATGTTCCTGGAAGCTGATTTGACTTGACTGCTTTCGTCTTTCTCCTCCACCCTCTCTAGTATACATCTGCCTTTAGCCGTCACACTTGGAGATTAGTAGCTGTCATGTAATGGCGAACTTACATAGGAAAGTAAGAAAAAAAAAATGAAACGTTGGACCACACCTTAGCTCTAGCTACTCTGCTTTCCTTCAGATTCCCACAATTTGTCAGTAGGCTGATTGGGTATTCACATTTCCCCTAGATAGATGTGAGGTAAATGTGAATGAGCGAGTGGGAGATGCTTTGTTATGGATCGGTGCCTTTGTCCAGGGTGTATTCCTTCCTCAAAGCCCAGATTTTCCAGGGTTGTCTCTTCTCTGACCTATGATTTCCTCAGAAAGGAGGAGATACTGTAGCTCACGGAGTCCACCATCATGATGTAGATTTTGGACAAGCTGTCTTTAACCTTAAGAAACACGAGATGAAATAAACAGCAGCTCTTGATTTCCACTGGAGAAAGGAATGAATCTGTAGATGTCAACGAGCGCTTTCGGTGCCGTGGCAGCTCTTTAGCTGTGCCCTATAAATGTGCGGCTGCTAGGTTGTGAAAATTCTCTAGTTATCACTGTTAGGTCTAAGTATTTCCAGCTTTGAGCTCACGATGAATAAACAAGGAGTGGCAAACGGTTCTGTTCTTGCTCGAAGAGCCTGTGCTTTTCTCCATCACTGTGTATTTCTCCTCTCCCTACTAAATTAAATCTTTTCCAGGGGTGCAACGACGCAAAAAACGTCACGTCGTGTTCTGTTTAGTACGCCATCTGATGTAGCTGCGTTTTTCGAGCAACATACTCTTCATATTCGATTCTAAAATCGGAAACTCAACACGGGAAATAGGAATTTGAGATCGAGGCTGTTTAAAGGCTCACTTAGCTTGTTTGTTTACTTTCATTTGCAATTTAATATAGCACTTAGGTATTTGCATTTGGTTTAAAACTATCGCAGTGGCCGCTGCATAATCGCGACAGCCCCAAGACGCATGAAAAGTACACGTTAATTTGAATAGTTATTAGGACTCAGGACTAAAAACAAACGATTTGATTCTTATTGAACATATTGTGATGCTACGATGCAGCATTTTCGTTACCATGTTAAAACCGCCGTTTTCGGTTTACACATCGGAAGAAAATCGAATTGTCTCAAGCTCAGCATCGTGAATCAAATCCTAAGCGTACAACTCCTAATCCTTACGTAACGTTTCATGGTCTCTCCCTTGGTCACTCACACTGTTATTATAAAACGCATCACAGTTTACTGCGTTATGTCTGAGCGCGTGGGATCGTGCCAGTCTGCAAGTTTAGCCCCATCTCGCAAAAAAACAATGGCACACTTGTCATTTCCTGCTACTTCAGACTTAATTACAGCCATTTCAGTCATTTAGTGGCCTGACCTATTTAAGAATGACTCCGCTTATGTGGCGAGCGCTGCGAGCTTTTTCTCACCTCTCTTTTAGCTGCGTGGGAAAGAAAAAAGGCAAATCAGCCCGAGAAGCGAGGAGACCGCTGCGAAAAATCACCTTCACTGCAGGTCACCGCAATAACGCATCCATTATTCATGACATGGAGATGAAGCAGCAATGCATTTACAGCTTTTTAATTTCATGTGCGCACCGGCGTAATTAACATGCAAAGCGTAGACGGGGTGAATTGCAGGTTCATTGTCTTCGAGCTGTCTTTACAATCCTGCAAATTAGATTTAAACAAGTGACACCAAGAGGAGCTAAGCTGTTGGTGGACATGCTAAATTTAAACAGCGTTATATAAGCGAAAGGTGAGCGGACATCCTTCAGGGCGAGCGGCGGGAGGAATCAGCCTGCCGGTGCAGCTTTCTGCGAACGTAGCAGTAATTGGCAGAAGCTGTGCAAACTCCCTAGACTTACAGATGTAGTTAATCTAAGCTTGTGCAGCCATATTACGCTATGGCCCGCCTTACTGCACAGCCAATTAGCATGTTCAGATGGTAATAAGTTGAACAGAACGTCTTCAAGTCAGATGTTTTGACACATTTTAGCTAGAAGAGAAAGCTGAGGCTATTAGTCTCGGTGTAATTGTCTGGACTACAATTTCAGGGCCATGCAAACAAGAACTAGTTCAAATAAACACCAGCTCGTTAGGGCTTCTGTAGCCTGCACTAAAGCATGCAGGGGTGGGGCCGTGCGACGTACTCTCCAATGTACAGGGAGAGTTCATTAAAGTCCACGTTTGTCCTTTTAAGTCTCGCAAGGACGATAAGAGACGAGTAAGGACAAGTCCGAACTTTAAGGGGGAAAAAAATCTACAGTGTTCAGAACAGAAGGAACGACGAACAAGGACGGAGAAGCAACATCAACCGCTGTAAATAGCATTCCAATACCATAGAGTAGCCAAATATTTGAGGGACACACACCAAGGATGCACCAGAGTAGGCACCAGAGCATTCGGTGTTGCCTGCATAAGCATGATATTCTGCAAGGGGTAATGTTTTATAAGGAGTGAGCTGATTAATATTTACCACAATGGAAGATTGGCAGTGGTGTGACATTGGCAAGGGGGTTTGAGGCAAATGTTGTGAAGAATATAAGGACTTTGCGTTAGATAGACTTTAATGTGTTGTAGTTAAAGGGTGAAATGAAAGCTGAAACATTAGACTCCTCTTGGCCGACTGACCTAACTGTAAATCTGAATTTTTGCCTGAATCACTCTGGTCAGCAAAGAACAGGCTGCATTTTGCACAGGCCTCCCCGAAATTGGACAACAGAAGATCAGAACTTTGCCTGAGGCTTCATTTCTGCTATGACATTTGGATATGAAGGCCAGTTTGAAATCAGAGACCAATCCTTGCCTTTATCAACAGTTCTGGTCCAAGACCATTGGTGTAACGGTGTGGGAATATTTTCTCGCACAACTTGGCACCTTAATACCAGTTGAGCATTATGCAAACCTCACAGCCTAGCTGAGTATAGACGCTGACCGTGGCTCTCCATCTATAACCACAGCGCATTATCTTCTGATGGCTACTTGAAGGAGGATAGCGCATTATGACACAAAGCTTAAATGAACTCATACTGGTTTCTTAAGGCACTGGATCGGAGTCCAATAGTGCAGCTTTGGGATTTGCTGTAAAGCGACAAATCTCCGTCAACTTTTTGGAGGAATGTTTCCAGCACCGTGCTGAATCGAAATCACGTTTAACTGGTACTAGCATGCGTCCTTAATGTTGTTTTAAAACTGTACGTCACAATCTGGCAGATCTTAGGCAGTAAGCAAACGGACGGGACCTCGTGTGGAGATCGGTTTGAAATGTACCTTCTACCTGAACATGCAGGCTAACTGGTCATCAATTTTTTTGGTTCTTTAATGCATATGAGAGTCACCATACTTAAACTTCAAGTGGTCCAACTGTGCATACAGGTACCTAATGTTTTAAAACGGCCCAATAATTGATGGGAATCTAATCAATTTGAAATGTTCCCGGGCAAAAGATATAGGATATAATAGTCTCCCACATACTAATGAGGAAATTGGTACAGTGTACAGTACACCTAGGGAGTCACATGACAGCAGGGATAAGGGATAATCATTTCGGATTTCACTTTCATTACGTTATGCAATAAATTACATTATTATGAAATCGACTTCATGGTAATGTTTTTCCCAACTGTAGTTTAAAACAGTACTTTATTCATGTTTTGTAGAATTTGGAATGCTGCCGCACATACAGGGGAATCACGTGCCTGGGAAATTTGAGGAAAAAACATGGCCATGCCATTATCGTTTTGTTTTTCATTCTCAATGCATTACATATGATGATATTTTTTTTTTAAAATAAGCTTTATGTACTAGATTTGGGATGCTGCCACACATGTAGGCAGTCAATACATTATTTACAATTACAGAAATGTACATTTCATTTACTTTTCCAGCATTTAGCAGACGCCCTTATCCAGAGTGACTTACAATTAATACGGTCTTACAATCAGAGTAATTATGGGTTAAGGGTCTTGCTCAAGGACCCAGCTGTGGCAACTTGGCCGAGGTGGGATTTGAACCCTCGGCCTTCTGGTCCAGAGTCCAGTACCTTAACCGCAGAAATAATAAATAATGAAAAATAACTAAGGTTTTCAGTTTACTACGAATTCTTTAATCATGTTCAAGGGTACGATTTACTCTTAATACTCTCCTGTGTTCGACATGGCTCCCAGCTGGGAGGTGGTTGTGTATGATATTAAATGTGTAAGGAACGCTTCGCTATGATATATAAACATTATATATCAAAACTCGTAGATCTATGATTCATTCAGCTTCCTATGGATTTCTCAGAACCATCAGACCCATGGGAAATCAGGAACTATCTGTAGTTAATCTTAATCTGGTTCTTTCTTTCTGCAGCAACAGGAGCAGGATCCAACTAACCTGTACATCTCCAACCTGCCACTGTCCATGGATGAGCAGGAGCTGGAGAGCATGCTGAAGCCCTTCAGTCAGGTCATCTCTACACGCATTCTCCGTGATGCCAACGGTGCCAGTAGAGGCGTCGGCTTCGCCAGGTACATCCAGCCCACAAGCTTTTCTGAAATAAGGACACACTGTGTTATACTCTTCCGTGTCCGTGGCGTATCAGTATGTAACCTGTTTAACATGGACCACAGGATGGAATCAACAGAAAAATGTGAGGCTGTAATTCAGCACTTCAACGGCAAATACATCAAGACTCCACCTGGAGTGGCAGGTACGTGACAAGTTCATTTACCCTGCATTTCAAACCTCTGTCTTGTTCTGGATAATAAGACACTGTGTATGATATTTTTCTCAGTGCCTACAGAACCTCTGCTGTGCAAGTTTGCGGACGGTGGGCAAAGGAAACGTCAGAGTCAGGGGAAATATCTTCAAAACGGGAGGCCGTGGACGAGAGATGGGGAGACGGTGAGCTTTTAGTAATGCAGTTTCTTAGAGAATCAGTGAATTTTAGTGGTTCGTAAACCACTCATTGATTCGAAAGCAAGCAGCTTAGCTACCCCTCAAATGGATGAGACATATGCTAAATAAAGAAGTGTAAACTTGCTGTTACAGCTGCACTTTCTTTTCACAAGAAAACTCCGTGCGAACTTGAACGCTAATGCGTCCGAACGGAACGCTACCATCGACACAGCACCTGAATTCTAAACTCGTCTACAAATCATTCCCTCCAAGAAACTCATACCGCTGTGGTTCTTCAGTTACAGGCACACATTAACAATCACATACCAGAATATAAACACAGACAATGGACTATAAGCATAAATAAACACACCTCGCTGGCTGCACACAACCCAGAGGGAATAAGAACAGGCAAAGCATCGGCATTTTTAAACACTTCAAGCCTTTAAGTAGGTAAACCTAGCGCTCCACTACTTTTCACAGCGGTCACATGACTGGCACCTGGCACTTCTTGGTACATATAGGTCAAACCCGCATGGCGCTTGTAGCGTTAAGCAGTCTCAGCACGTGTCCATGTCCTAACATAGTTCCTACTTGTGCACATACTGAATGCAAAGTATTGACTTTGACAATATTCATTAAATGAAATGACATTAAGAATATGTAAACAACACATTGTATATGGCAGTAAAGATAAACGTGCTAAAGCTTTTTTTAATGTTCCGTGTTAAAAAGACAGATTTTCATTTCGTAGTACATATAATTTGTTGTAATTGTTGAGACCTCAGTCGCTAAACTGAATGGACCTTGATCAGCTGGTCGTTAAATGGAGCTTAGCTGTCATTTTGTGTTATGATTGAATAGGTTTACCTCAGAATATGACACATTAGGCACTGAAATTCCTTTTACTTTCTTCTAATGGTGATACCTATCCCAGAGGAAACAGGGTGCAGATGTGTTATATTATTCTTATTAGAATGTTTACTCAAGGAATTTGCAAACTGTTCACTCACTGCTGATTTTACTTATTTACCTTATCGCAGGGTGGAGTGATGCTAACCTATGACCCCACCCCTGCCCTACAGAACGGGTGAGCTTGTTGCCGAATTAATTTACCAGACCCTTCTTATGACCGACTCACTTATTTACTAGAACCACTGGAGTTGTGTAGTTTGAGAACGCTGTGTGTGTCTCCCCCTGCAGGTTCTACTCTTCTCCCTACTGCATCGCTCCTAACAGAATGATCACACAAACCTCCGTCTCGCCGTACATGCATTCCCCTGTATCCACATACCAGGTCCAAACTCTCTTAATGTTCTATTAAACGTGTCATGTTCTTAGCACATCAGTTTGCAGGTGTGCACCAGTATAAAGGAAGTGAATTAAATGGCTAAATGCACACCACAGTAAAAATGGTAACCAAGAAATAGAGCTTATTTCAACTATGCAACACCCAACAGTCAAGCTACTGGACATCAAGGTTGGGGCATCTTGGGTTTTATCTGGTTCTCCACAACGGGTGTCTGATTAACCTGCAACAGTCTGTGCAAGAAGTGTAAGGCAAAGCTACTGGCCCTTTTAGACCGGTCCCAATCCAGGGTCATGGCACCAAAATGTGCTCTCTTGTTGCTCATCTGTGCCTCAGCACATTATGTCAGTTTATAAGCCCGGAATTTGATCGCTGCTTCATTCAAACAGAAACAATCCGACTTTGAACATTGGTAAAACCTGTACAATTGTCGTAAATTGGCTTTTGATTGGAGACTCATCTTGATACAGCAGAGAAAATTGTGTAAAACAGTCTGCTGTTGAAGATTGTTGTCCCAAGTCCTCTATGAACAGGGCAGTGTTGGGCTATTTTCGTACATTAGGACTGGTCCTCCTTAAAAATGGCCATTTTGCCATTATGTTTCGATAACACAATTCTGCCCTACACAAAATAAAAGGTTTTTGTAGATCTCCACAGCGTCTAGGTCCGTGAACACTGAACTTCTGATCAGTTAGAAGATTTTTTTTGTTTTCAACATATTTAGCAGAAATAATTATATTCAGCTACAGTTACCATTCTATTACGGATCTAATTTAATTAACATAATTCCACATGGTTGAAGTTTCAGGCCTCTGCTGACTCTCACTAACTCTTTCAGGAAGTTAAGACTGATGGGTTCTTGAACAAGGGCCAACAATGCCTTGGGGTGTACCCTTGTAGTACTGTATCACAGCATGTTTCCCATTAAAATCCCAGTGTTAAATAGTCCATTTTATCCTGGATTGCCGAGCATAAATTCAGTACAGACACATCATTTCCCATAATGCCCAAGGTAATGATAGCCCATAGCTCTATGTTTTGGCCACATATAACCATATAACCTAACAACATTTTAACGCAAAAGCAAAAATGTAACTATATACATATAAAATGTCAGTAATTAATTGTGTTAATTATTGTTTGTGCTAACATAACTGATGTGGCTTTTCTAGTTACATTTTTGCTTTTGCGTTAAAATGTAATGTAATATTTTATTTTATTTTATTTTATTTTATTTTTTTTTTCTTTCATCCACAGCTGAGTAACGCACATTTTAGGGTTAAATCACAAAAATGGCAAGATGTACATTCCAGAGATTGATCTCGTCACACTAGTGTTCATTATGCCATCTAACGCAACTTAATTTTTTTGAACAACAGAGGGCGCTCCCAATCAGATGTCATGTCTGTCATTTATAATTTTAATACGAGAACAGTACACATCATTTTGAAGGGTTACTCCAGAAATAAATGAACTTTTCACTTGGTTATTAAAGATGATGAAAATACAATAGAGCATATTACTTACAATTCAAAATCTTTGTTTCTAGTCATTTCTTTTAATTGCAGGGGGCTAACGTTTGATGAAATAAAAAGGAATGCCTTACTGAAAATCAATAATTGTGAGAAAATTGATTCAAATCTTAGTGTGTGTCATTAACCCCCCTAATCGTTCCTGTTTGAGCCACCACTCAATTATCTGTTCTGAGGTGGTCCCACACAGTCCCATTGCACTGTCAGTGGTGACCAAAACCAATGGTGGTTTAGCAAGTGGTGAACATAGCACCACAGACCAGAATTTTGAGATCCTCAAGTCTCCGAAACTGTTGGGCGTTTGAGCAGGACTCTTAACCATCAGTATCGTAGAACTGTAGAATGTAAAGTTGGTCCAAAGTGTGCGCTAATGAATGAATAATGAGGCCTGCCAAGCTGCCATTGTTGGGCTCTTGAGCCAGGACCTTATGCTTTTCCTACAAATATTCAGTTAAGTCAAGTCACTCTGATTAACTGATTAATGACTAGTTATTGCTTTAATAGTGATGAATATTGATTATACACTGCTGCTGTTTGAATTAAGACTGTGTTAAAAATTGGTTATGCCTTTTCCAATACTGCAGGTACACAATCCGTCCTGGATGCACCATCATTCGTACCTCATGCAACCCACGGTAGGTCCTGCTGGCAAAGCCACACCTGTGTCAGCGTAGAGCTCTTGGTTGGTTCGGTTTCACTTCAATGTGGTCTGTCCACAGGGAGCAGTCTTAACGCCAACCATGGATCACTCTCTGTCCATCCAGCCCACCGCCATGATGGGACCCCTTACCCAGCAGCTCAACCATCTCTCACTGGGTAGCACCGGCACAGTGAGTCCAAAACACGACCATGTCGAAAGAGAGCAGAATGAGATGCGTTTGTAGTGCAAACCTGGTGTATCTGTGTTTTCAGTACTTACCTGCAAACACAGCTATGCAAGGGACATACATACCCCAGTACACCCAAGTGCCTCCTGCCGGCGTCTCCGTCGAGGTAAGGCAAGAAAAATCAGGATTAAAATCACAGATTGCTTACTGAACGGACCTTGCAGATTTTTTTTTTCCCCCCGAAACCGCAGGAAAACGGCATCCAGCAGGCGCAGGTCACCATCGAGGCGAGTACAGAGCATCCAGCGTACTACCAGCACGGCAAGTGAACAGGAGGTGAGAATTACTGCTCTCTTCCAGCATGAGCATACAAGAAGTTGTCTGTTATGATCCTACGGTTTATGGACAACTCAAAAGGGACAACAAGAGTGTAGAGCTCCTATATAGGAAAGATAGAAAATTTTATGAAATTCCAAATTTATGCTGCCCATGCTGTTGATCACTTGAGCAAGGTCTTTAGCCCTCAACTGTAAGTATCGTTTCTGCTAAATACTGTATCAGTGAATCAACAACAGCCCAGTAATGAGCACAAAGCTGCGTGACATGCAAAAAACATCCTTTATATCTATGAGATCATAAAGTTGCGATATGTCTGGAATGTACGGAGCAAATTTTTAAAAAGGTCAGCGTTAATAACTTGCACTTACCCTTCTGGTCCAAAGTCCAGTACCAGTAACACTAGGCCACCCCAGTCCCCAAATGTATCCAACTATGACAATATTTGCTTCATTCAGTCCCATTAAGTTTAATACAAAATAATAATATATTTTTTAAAATAAATGTTACTTATTTAAAAGACTACATCAGATCTGCAGTAAAGTTCCTTCCCTGGATTCTTCTGTTGTGATGTCACAACACCTGTTTTTGTCTCTTAGCTCTTCGGTGCAGGAATCAGCAGAGCTTTCCAGCGTCTCCTCTTCTGCTGCTGTGCACATCAATTGAGTAGGCACTGGCAAAGACAACGAAAGCATCCTGTCTCTTAGTCAGTAAAAGGAAATAAGACATTTACTTTACTGGAGACTCCATCAGGAGTGCAAAGACCAAGCAATGGAAACCTTATTTGGCAGCATTAAAATTACCAACATGAAGGAAGCTATGCACTTGGGCAAGGAAAGCTAACACACAGACACACACGCACACACACACACAGACACACACACACACACACACACACACACACACACAGACACACAATCCATCTCTCTCACAGAATTTATTTTCTG